>OU898278.1:48780710-49027800 GCA_918026665.1 Diabrotica balteata
AAAACCGTCCTTACCACTAGAAGAACCACCCAGACAGTTATACCGTAACTTATTGTCGATTGTAACCTCACAAATAAAAAAGACGAAGGTGTGCAGACTAAGTATTCTACCCAAATTTCTCATTGATAACATTAGAATTAAGTTTTTAACATACCATTCCAACAATGAGTCTATAAAAGATAATGAGAGTCGAAAGTCACTCCTAAAAACTTCACATCACTACAACCAAAATATCCTCACCATTGATGGAAATACTTAAATCAGGTTTTTAGTTGAATTTGAACGTGATTTAAATGATAAAAATTTAGTTTGTGTGAACATTGACCAGGAGCGACTAGATTACGGGCCAATCAGAGAAGGGTCTTCAGAGAGTTTTGTTATTTTCTCTTGTAAAAAATTTGTCTTATCGCGATATACATTGTTGAGTACAGCCGCATAAGCAGATACAAAGCATTCGGCATTACATGTGTAAGTTCAATAAATACAAAATAAATAATATAGGGCCCAAAATTGAGCCCTGTGGTACTCCATTCTATTAATAATCGATCAGACATTGAAATCTGAAGGTTATTTTTCACTTTAACCTATTTGGTGCCGGTCTTTCAGATAGGCAACAAACAACTATGGCAACCCCCTAGACACCATATCTGTACACACCTACGAGGAGCACATCGGTGCACACAATCAAATGCACGACTGAGATCACAAAAAATGCAGTTGGATTTTCACGTTTCTCACTTGAGAGTAAGACTTCTCATAAAAATTTTAATGGCTGTGGAGGTCAGAAAATTTATATTCGAAATCCATGATGCTTTTGTAATAATTGGTTATATCTAAAAAACTAAAAGTTGTTTTAGCATTGCATATTCAATAATCTTAGATATCACAGATGGAACAGATAATGGTCGAAAATTTGACATTAATTCAGGATCACCTTGTTATTACCGGTGAAATGATAGAATTTTCAGCATTTTGGGAAAACACCAGTATTAGAAAGAAGCATTTATAATGTGAGTCCAGTGGTGGTCAAAATTTGGGACGCAATTTTCTTAATTACTAATAACTGAATTTCATCAAAACACACGATGCTTGTTTTTAATTTTATATTTTATTATATCTAAGACATCTTCCTCTGTTACATAAGATAGAACAAACTACTTTGAACAAAATCATGGAAAGCTGAAAAATTTAATTTGGTTCCATTATTTTACCAATTATATCCACATGGTGCATCTATCAAGTAATCTTAAATGTAGTTGTATATAATATATGAATCTGTAATCCTAGTATCAATCTAATTTTAGACAGATATTTTTGTGATTTTTTTGTTTTCCATTAAGTTCGTTATAACAGCCCATGTGGTTTTGTTTTTGTTAAGGATTTAGAGATTTTTGTTAAAATACAATTGACCCTTTTGGCCTCAACAAGAACTTGTGCTGATAGTTTTTTTTGTCTATGTAGAGTTTTTTAGCTCAGGGTAAGTCTTACTCAATATAATACAAATCTTCAGCTATCATGAAGAAGATTTTACTTCTTGGGTGACCCATGTATTTTTTTTGTTTTTGGTAATGTTTGATTTCTCTAATAGGACAACTAATATTGAAATAGAACTGTAATTTATCATGAAAGGCATTATATTTACTCTCAACATCAGTTACAATGATAAACATCTTGCCATGTTAGCCACTCAAGGGATTGTTGGAATTCATCTATAGCGCCTTCATGTGTTACTCTGAAAGTATTCCGACCTGTATTCATCGGTAGAATTAATAAAATTCAATCTTAAAGGAATATCGTATCCGTTCAAGTATATTACATTTACAGTACCTACACAATCATCACAATTTGTATATACCTGATCCAAAATATTTCCGCATGTGGAAGTCGACCTTGAAGGTGTAAAGTTCCTGGGTGCAAACCATAAGATGTTAGAAGACCAGAAAATCTGTGTGAATTATTTTAGTGTCATGGAATTTACATAAAATGGCCTGGTAAAATATGAATTGATTTGGTTTTAAAATTTGAATTTAAAATAAGGTTAAAGTTTTTCATAAAATACATCAATTTACCTTTACGAGAATTGTAAGCAAACTAAAATTGTGTGTTGATTTGAATTATAATGCAACTTCAGCCCATATACCTCAATGTCTTTTTCAACCAGTACTGATCGAGTAAAATAGAATTAACCTTCATATCATCCCTTGCCCAAGCTGCAACGCCACCACATTTTTATTGGGAATCTACTAAAAGAATTTACAATTTTCAACATTTGGAAAATTATAATGAATCACCTCGTCATTTGCTGCCCACGTCTCAGTCATACAAAGAAATTTCAAATCAGACTCCTTATAATCAGCAAATAAACAATTCATTTTAAATTGATTTAGTCCCTGAATATTTGACAGAAGGAGATCGTACTCATCCCTTCCTCTTTTCCTGATTAAAAGTCAATTCTTCATACTTCACTTTATTTGCGTATGTGTTAAGCGCTTCATAAAAACCTACTTACATAAGAGCCTACTGGCCATAGTTTTGGGTCCATCGCTTTAACCGAAATTTTGTTTTCAAAAATTGAAACTTTAAAAGATGAATATATGTTGGGATGCTTAGCCGTTAACGACGTACATATTACTTCTGGAAAGTGTTTGTCTAACATCTTCTTAAGATTATTCTGCCGTTTGTATGTTGGTCTACTCTAGTTACATGGAGATGGCTAAATTTTGGGACACCACTGATTTCTGAGTTCTCATTATTACCTATACAAAACGTCCATTTCTTTTTTTGTGTCTAACCACTTTCCATTCTTGCCCACTATTATTGTTATTCTCAATATTTATCAAATTTTCATCGTTTGTTAAATTAATAATATCTGAACATTTTGCTTCCGTTTGTATTTTTAAAATATCAGTTGATAATTGTTTATTATTTTCGATTAAGGAAACAACTTGTTTATTTTTATTGGTAACATTTTTAAAGACAGTTTTTGTTGGGGAACTCCTTTCTTTATCAACAGCTAGACTTTCATTAACAGCAAATTTTTTTTGCGGTTGTAGTTTTTTTGTTTTTGGGTATTCTTTACTGCTAGACTGTATCGGTAGTTGAAAATTGAGGTCTCTGTTAGAATTGTTTATTAATTCATATTTTGTTGAGTAGATGGCGACTGGTCAGTTAATTGCATATATTTAAATAAATCTAGTTGTTCTTTTAGTAAATTTATCGTTATTTGTTGATTTGATATTACAATATCATTCTGATTAATAATTTCTTTAAGCACCTGATTTCAGTTATCCTCGGATCCTCATCGTCAGCCTCTTTATCCAAGATTTCGTTTGATGGATCACTTAACCTAACACTTTCATCACAGCATATAACTGTTTCTTCGTCGATATATTTAATACATTTTAATTGCTTCAGGCAGCCACTATGTAATAACGTTCCACATTTTGCACATAACAGACCACGTTGTTTAACTTTTAGGCACTTTTTACAGCACTTAACTACCGAGTCGTAAACACGACCGTTTCTCTGAGGAGCCATCTTGGATTCTTCTTGGATATAGATTCGTTAAGTAAGAAATTAGCCTTAGCCTGCTATGCAATAAGATCTGTTTTGAAATAAATTCCATAATATCTTCCAAAATAAAATATTTTGCTTTCTTCTAGTCTCATCTTCGATACGGTTTTCTTTTTTGAGGTTCTAGTATAGCGCCCAATATGATGTTTTGAACGGTATCTGTTTAGCCTCAGAAGAACAGCACATCGCAGAAGCTATTTGACAATATTTAAATTACCAAAATTTTTATTTTGTGATTTATTGTTTAAAAAGCAATAAAGTTACAACAGCAACAATAAAAATGTTTTATTCAGGCAATAGTGCACGAATTGTCAGTTCTTTATTTAGCGTAAGATATCCCAATAGACCAATTCCGTGTCATTCAATAATTCAAAGGATTTTACAAAATTTTGAAAATTCCTTGTACCGTTACTTTCAATTGTACCTGTACAAACAATATTGCTGAGGAACTAAGAAATTTAAAAAATTAAAATAAAATAAATGTATTAACAGCAGTTGTGGAAAATCCTAAAATAAGTTCTCAGAAAACAGCGGACCATTTTAATATTCATAATTCCACAACCTTAGAAATTTGAAAAGGAATAAAACTCGTTCATATAAATTTCAATGTCATCAAGAACTAAGAGAAGAAGCTGCTGAGCGATGAGCAGAATTTTGTTATGAAATTTTAGAGAGGGCTAATGCCGACAGACAATTTTTAAAAAACATTTTGTTTAGTGATGAATATACACTTACATTAAATAATGAACCAAATGGTCAAAATTATAGGATTTGGTTGACAAGAAAGCTGAGAATATTATTGAAAGCCATACCCAATATCGTCGAAAAATAAAAAAATTGAATTCAAAAAAGTTTTTAGACTTGCTACAAGAAGAGATTTTACTTAGACTTGCAGAAATAGCTCCAGATCAACAAGAAATTTGGTTTCAAATGGATGGATGTCATGCGCACAATAATTGGGGGTTGAGGGATTCCTTAAAAACAGCTTTAATAATTAATTGGACCTGACTTTAATATTAAAGGATTTAGATATAAGATTATTTTATCTGGAGGCAACTAAAATCAAAAATCTATTCTGACCAAACATTTAAAAATATTGAAGCATTAAAAATGCGAATTACTGAAGAGTTTGCAAAAATAACTCCACGCGTTGTGGCTAATTTTAGACGAGAATTTTACAATCGAGTGGGATACTGCTTAGTGCAAAATGGCTTATTGTTTGAACATTTGTTATAGTTTTATATTAGAAATTATCATAAATTATTTTTAGGAATAATCGTTGTAAAACTATATTGAAATCCTTTGAAGTATTGTATAACCTGGAATTGAATTGGAGTGTATTATAATATCTTATGTTCAATAAAGATCTGGCAGTGCTAGCAGTATTGCCTGAATACAACATTATTGTAATTTTTCGTGAACTGAGTACATTTCATCCACTTTACTGCTTTGCAAACAATATAATTTATTGTTTACAAAGTAATATTTATCGTTACGTGTGGCCTGACTTTTAGGGGTGGCCTGAAAAATGTATTATATTTTTGCAAAATTTTGGAGTACGCTTAATTCGTTGAATAATTTTAACATTTGTTTGTAGTAAATTTCAGTCTTCTACAAAAAGTTTCTTATGAATTTTGATGTAAAGTAATTAGGAAAGCAGGAATTTAACAATTTAGAATTTTCCATTGAGTTTTCTATGGCTTGTTTGGCGATTTACCAACCAGTATAGTGGTTGGTTGGTTGGTAACATATTTCCCCAAGTTCCGTAAAATGAAAAAAGCAACTAGTATTTTCATGCTCTTTATTTAAAGTTTGCAATAGATTGTTAATTTTATTATTTTTTATTAATATTGACTATTTTTGTGTAATTTCAGTAAAATTTAATTGTTATTTTTATTTTTTGACTTTTTGTAAGCTTTCTCCATAAAATGGTACAATTTTTAGTGACAATAAAGCATATTTTTTATTCTATAAGAATTAAAAAAGTACAATATACTATTTAAAACTATTATATATAAGTGCAATATATATAAGTGCATACACACATATAACTTATTCCTTCTGCTCCCATACATTTTAACAATTCCAACAACTACCATCCACTTTCTCTTTGAAATATTAATTTTAAGGCCTCTCTTTAAGGCCAATCCTGTTGTACTCCACGTTTGATGAGTAGTTTTTTAGTACGGCTATCTCCAATTTTAAAGGAGGCTACTTAATTTTAATATAAGTATTTTGGCACTTGGTTAGCTCAGCAGGGAATTGATCTGGTCCAGGTGCTTCATTATTTTTGGCTTGCTGTGTTGTTTTTCTGACTTTTGGTTTTAGTGTATTGGGATCTTTGTAGAACTGGATGTCACTATGTATGTGTATTATTTTCTCGAGAAACATCGTCAAAAAACTCACTGATGTATATCTCCCATTCTTTGCACTGTTGTTCTTAAGCACACATTTTCTTGGTAAAATTCAATTAGACGTTAACCTTTTTGATGTCTCTCTTCCAAGCCAGAATTTTCGGTGATGTTTTGCATTATCTTCTGCTCAACTTCAGCGTCAAAGTGTCCCACCATTATTGTTGTTTCGTATTTCTTTAGTATCTTTAGCCCTTCTTCTATTTCATGGTAGAATTCTTCAATTTTCTGCTTATCTGCGTCAGCAGTGAGCGCATAAACTTGACTTATATTTATGTTTACAGGTTTGGCATTCAGCTGTATTAACATTTTTTTTTTGTTTATAATGGCTTTGGCAGTTACATGATCTTTTAATTTCATTAGGCGCAATTGTATTTAACATTAATCTGTCTGATATTTGAATGCAGTTAGTAAAATACTTAGTAATCGGTTGTTTCATAATTATTGACATTTTGTTTTAATGTATATGGTCTTGGTTTCAAGAAAAATTAACGCTGTATGCCTTTGCTGTCAAATTCTCTGTATTTTGCCATCTTGTGTCGCTCACCCCATGATAGTAATATTTAGTTTGTCCATTTTAGAGAATAGATTTCTCAGCTTACCGGCTTCATATACAGTTGTTATATTCCATGTATTTACTCTATACGTGTTCTTTATTTTCATCTTATGTTTGGTGATGATCTGTTCACAAGGATTTGGCTGGCTTCAAATTAAATTAACTTTAATTAATTAATATACAGTATTAAACCACAGCGAGCTGCTGTGGTTTAATTGTGTATTTCTTTTCCTGTCGGATCTTAAGTTCCGCAGCCCATGATCAGTAATATTGTTTGTTTTACTAATCGATACCATGATGACTTTACTACAGACTATAATGAGGTGGTTTCCCGTTGCTTTTCTCATTGCAGTGTTTTAGTGGTACCAATTAAATATGGTCATTGTCGCCTAAAAGTGTCAATAATAAAATGTTCCGAAATAATTCTTCTACGCCAAAATGCTGCTTTCCACTTTCATGTGCTAGTTTTAGTCCACACTGAATATTTCATTTCCCCGGTACCACCCGTATCTATGAGGCATTCCCTATCCGTCATCTGGGGAGGCGCCTGATGGTGAATCTAGCAACCACACACGAGCACTTATGTCTTCGTCTACTAATTCCTTTTGTTTTAACTGGTTCTGTTAAATTGTTTATTGTATTTTTTAATTAAACATGCCTATTTTATTTTTTTTTTTCTTTAAACGTTAAATAATGATGACATTACTTATCTAACTTGATCCTGTCAAAGTTTGATGTCTCCGCCGGCCGCCGTTTTTTTTTTTCCCATTTCTTTACGGCGGAGGGAAAAATGTCATTAACAACAATTAAACATCATTTTTATTTATAGTAATATTTAAAGTACAATTAGTTAATGAGGCATTTTCAAAATTGAAACCGTGCAAAAATGTTCCCGACTCTTGATACGCATTGGTAATTGTTGATGATACTGATGGTCGAGAACAAGTTTCAGCAATCATTCCCGATGTTGGCGGCTTGCGAACAACAATAAGCTGTCTTTAATAAATGCAAACAACTGTCAAACAACTGTAACCAGAGAGACGCGAATCCACCGACGACTTAATTATTTTAATTTCTAACATCTAGACGACTTTGATAGTTGTCACAGTTAATTTCGAGTAAAAATAGCGTATGAATTGTACTATTTATGGTTGAAAATTGCTACGTTTGAAGACAAAATAGTATACTTTATTCGGCAAAGAAGCGACTTTTCTCGACTTGCCCCCTATTACGCGCCTCACTTCGTTCGGCGCGTAATATCGGGCGCGTCAAGAAAAGTCATGCTTCTCCGCCTCATAAAGTAATATACTATTTCCGCAAATCGCCAGGAAATTTTGACATTCCTGTCAAAATTTCTTGAAGAAAAAGTCTGTAAGGAAATGTCATTTCCTTACTGTAAGGAAATGATATTTCCGTACAGTTGTTAGTGTTCTACATAAATGATGACAAGTTTGACAATTCAACCTCAATACGTTTCCATAGTAACCCAAGTAATTTATATTAGGAATTTCAAAGCACCATTTGATATCGCGTTTTTTTAAATCAATCAATATCTGTCGAATTTGAAACGATTTGCGGAAAAATAGTATGTTTACCTCGTAGGAAAAGCCACATTCCTGGACTCTGTGTTGCTAAGTCTCGGCTTGCGCCTCGACTTAGCAATCTTCACAGTCGTCCAGGAATGTTAAGCTTTTCCTACCGGTAAACAATGTACTATTATTTGAATATTTTGTAAAGCTTGCACACCATTTCTATTTTCAGTTAATTTTTTTTTTATTTTTTTATTTAGTTTTGTTATATATCATCTGATAATTTTTATATAGTTCCAGTTTGTTTTAAATAAACTAAATTATGTACTTTTGTAATAAATTGATTCTTTTGTCTTTTGCTTTTTCATTTTGACAATTGCATTTTCTAGTTCTTCAATTCTTTCATTGTATATTTATCTTTTTTTTTTCTGTTGATTTGAATAATAGTACTAACTACATTTTTATTAACCATTATGGATAATAATATTTTACAATATGTTATTGTGGATTCTACTCTTCACCTCTTATGTTTTCTGTTTCGCTTATTCCTAATATGTAAAAGTTCTTTAGTTTGTTCTTATTTCGAAGCATAACTGTTTTTCTTCTTTGTGTCGGTATAAAGCATGTTAAATATATTTCTAGTTATAAATCATTACTAATTATATATTTATTTATTAAAGGTGATTACCTGCGTTGGGTAAGCTACGATGGAACAGTACCAGACAACGCCGTATCACTTGGTGTAGATGCTAACAATAACAACTTGTATATCGGACGTGTCTATTTAAATACCAATCCAGAATACATTGACTGGGATGACCTCAAAGATGCAGAAGGATATGTTCCCGGGACTATTAAAGAAGGAGTTGTATCAATCGATACTGTACTATTTCAGAAAGTATATACAGTTACAGAAGGAATTGAGGTAATAAATTCACAAAAAAAATAAATATAATAGCAACGGTAACCCTAATCCGGGCAACACATTTTACTTACGTAACCGGGCAGCTCGGGTCCGCTGGGCCCACCACTGGTCTTCAATACACTATTCATATTTACCCATATATTTCTAATATTCTTTGTTGAGTTTTTATTAAAGTTAAGTTTAAATTGTCTAGATTAAAAAAAGGTGCTACCAAGTATGTGGTCTACCTCGAGGGTGCGATTTGCACAAAATAATGACTTTACTTACTTAATCAGTAGACCCATTTGTACCTATCGGTGTTGGGCCGTTTATAATACAATTGTTTATATTACAATATTTTATAATCTTCTGAGGTGTCCTAGCTCTTGACAAACTTTCTCCATTCCTTCCTATTGTATGCCATCTGAGTTGCTTCCTGCCAAGTCTTACCCTTACTCTGCAGTATCTGCGAGATGTCACTGTTTCATTCTTTAATGGGTCTTCCTCTTCTGTTCTTCCCTATTGGTTTGGCGTCCCACACTCTTTTTACTTGTGTATTATTGCCCATCCGGGTTAGATGTCCGAACCATGACAATTTTTTCTCCTTGATTGATTCGAGAATCGGTTTGATTTTTAGTCTTTCTCTTATTTCTTCATTTCTGATTCTATCAGTTCTTTTTACTCTGATTGTTCTTCTGAGGTATTTCATTTCTACTGCCTGAATTCTGCTTTGATGCCTTTTGTTTAGTATCCAATTTTCTGCTCCATATGTCACTGTAGGTATATATATATATATATATATATATATATATATATATATATATATATATATTGTTTTGTATATTGTCATCTTGGTCTTTGTTGATATTTCTTCGTTATTAAGGAATCCTCTATTTAGTGCTTGGAATAGTTTTCCTGTGTTTTCCATTCTATTGTTAAGATCGTCCTCGATGTCTCTTTTGTTGTTGATTACTGTTCCTAAGTATTTGTATGAATTTGTCTGTATTATTTTTTCTTGGTCTATCATTATTTCTAGTTGATCTTCCGTCCCTTGTTTCCTTGATATTTTCATTATCTGAGTATTCTCTTTGTTTACTTTTAAGTTGTATTTGCTTGATTATAGGTTCCATTTCTCTAAGTTGTAATTTCAGTTTTTCTGCTGTTTCCGAAAATTAATACCATGTCGTCTGCAAATATACACATCTCAGCGTTTATCAATTGCATTCTGTTCCAACCGATGCAGTATTTCTTGAACGTTTTCTTACATTCTTTCACTATCTCAGCTATTACATTTATAAATAGCACTGGGCTGAGACTTTCTCCTTGTCTAACTCCTTGAGTTGTTTCAAAGTGTTCTGACTGCATATATGACATTCTTACTGTGTTTGTTGTTTTCATGTATATACTCTTTGTTTCTTCTATCAGTTCTTCACTTACTTGCTTCTTTTTTAGGCTTTCCCATATATCTTTTCTTCTGAATGTCAATAAAGCTCAGATATATTTCTCTATTTTTCTTTAAGGCCTTTTCTATGACTTGTTGCATGGTGAATATATGGTCTTGTGTGTTGTGTCCTTTCCTGAATCCCCTTTGTACATCCTCTAATTTATGTTCTATTTCTTTTCTGATTTTCCTTTCTAATATGGTTTCGTACACTTTTGCTGCTACATATAGTAGTGATATACCTCTATAGTTCTTACAGTCTCTGGTGTTTCTTTTCTTGTATATGGGTATAATTACTGCATTTGTCCATTCTCTGGGTATTACTTTTCTCTTCCATATTAGGTTATGGAAGATAAGCTATCCACAAAATAATGAAATGCAAGAAAACTTTTTTAGAAAAAATGTTTATTCACAAGTAATAAACATTTGGGGCCAAATAAAGACTTAATTAATGAATAAATAAAAACTTTTTTAAATCTACCAGGTCATTTTATTTGACAACGGGGATTGATGTTTACGCATACCCTGGCAAAAAGATTACGGTGTTGTTGCCTGTCATTGTTGTGTGAAAACCCTTCTGAGAAAATATTATGGTAATTAGCAGCCCATGTGTATAGTACTGACAAAAACAATTTTTACAAAATTAATAAAACGCATAAGTCAGAAGAATATTATTATTTTACTTTTACAAATTAACACTTTGTCATATCAATTTACTATTTTAGGTGGGACTAAGCCACAAGATTAGCTTATTCCCAACTAGAATAGCAAATTGTAAAAGTGTAAAACAATAAACATAAAAAACCATAGATAAGTCATTTATTTTTCTTTATTTCAATATTTCCTTCTTTCAGTTTCCTCTCCTTTTTTGGTATGTACATGTGACACCTTCTCCTTGTTAAAACTGTAGGTTTTTCTAGTTTTTGCTTTTTACTGTGTGGTTCAACTTCCTGTAAGCATTTTTCAATACAGTGTTTTGTTTCCCATTGTAGTCCCCTTGATTTTCTTCTTAAAATTTCTTGACAAAATAGTTGTTCTTCTGTCGTTGTAAAAGACAATCGTCTCTTTACATTTTGTTTTCTTCTATTTTGGATTTAAATTTCTCCAAATATTAAATGAGGCTACCCCAGCCATGTCTAAGCTATTCATAAAAAATCCAAAAGGCCAACGGCTACTTCGTCTTTTGCACATATATTTATGAACCATTTGGTCTAGCGTATCGACACCACATTTTGTAGTATTATAATAGAGTATCATATCTGGTTTTTAATCAACATTATCTGCACAGTAAGCATTGTGATACAGACTGGGACAATTCTTTGTTTTTTCGAAATGTAAGAAACAAGAGATGCTTTTGGAGTGAATCCGAAAATCAAAGATCTCTCTAAACGGTTCTTGTTTGGTAGAAATTGCCAAGGAACAAATCTTTTATGTTTTTCACTGTGTCCACAAGAGTTAGTGAATTTGCTAATAATTCATGTACAAGAGCAAGATCAGTAAAATAGTTATCACAAGTTACATTTCTCTTGGCATTAACATAAAACTCAATAAGTTGCTTTACAACTTGAGATGCAAGACCTTTGGCTATTGTATTTTTGTTTTTCTCTCTATATGATATTTCACCTAAAGGGTAATATGTTTCCGAGTTACAGGCCCACCATATTTTCATGCCATACTTATCTGGCTTTGAAGGCATATACTGCTTGAATGAATACCTACCTCGATACGGAACAAGTTGCTCATCTACCGTTATGTTTTTTCCTGATAAATAGTAGTTCCGAAAGTTGTGGTTGACTTGATTCCACACATCGCGTATTTCTGCTAATCAGTTGCTCTTTTTTTGTTTAGACCTCGTGTCCTTATCTTGAAATCGAACAAATCTTAGCAAATTTAGCAAAACCCCAGGATAGCTTTAAATATAGTAGGTCCATAAAACTTACTCCAAAGTATATCTACATTATCAATGTTGGCACTTAGGTGCCCTGCAGTTAGTAGTAGTTCAATTAAAGTCATATAGCTCTGTAGAATCACAATATTTGTAGTTTTCTATCCCCAGGACTTTTTCGACTTTTTTATTTGTACACTTTACTATTTCGTTCACAAACAAACAAGAGGAATCAACAGGATCATCTACACTTTGACCATGGGCTAACATTATTACTTTGTGCACTTTGCTTTTTATTATATCGCAGGGTCGCATACGTCCTATCGGTTATGGTTGACTGTTTTAGTTAATTCCATCCATAGTTTCAAAAATTACACACTCTGAAATCTGGGAACTTGTAGCTACACATGGTTCTTCATTATGGCTCAATATTACTTGCTGACTATCCTCTTTACTTGCTTCCGAAAGAATATCTTTAATTTCAGAGTCACTTTCAACGCCACCTACTTCCGGAGATTCTTCATCATCGGAATCCCATAAATTATTAGCAATATCTTGCGCTTCTGTAGCTGATAATGGTTTTCGGAACATTTTATTCACACTATCTACTTTCACTGTAATTCAATATAATTTTAGAAGCTTAGTTATTGACACTAACATCGATATCAAACGACCGATAGCAGATGCAATATTTATTTCAAAATATATATAAGTACCTACCTAATAATATTATTGCATTCCAACAATGATTATCAGTTTTTAAAATTTATTTAGAATAGATATACCACCTATTGTAAGCATCTCTTTATCGTTTACATCAAAGAGATGTTTACATTGTTTGTTACACGTTTAGACTTTATTATTGGACTTTCGGAATCATAAAAGTTGTTTATATAATCTACAAAAACATTACTTAACGGCCAGATAAACTTCTGTAATAAAGATTTAGACTTTGGGTATAAACACAAATAGGGTCCCACGGGCCCGTGTTGCCCCTTTACGTGATAAAATTCTTCGACGCAATAATTTTAAAAATGATAATGAATATTTTGAATAGCTCATGACTATGTTGAAGGAAACAGACTTCTTAACAAATTTAGTGATGCATAAAATTCAATACATTTTTTTTGTTAGTTTATGACAAAAGAATTGGCGTCTCGGGCCCGTTGGACCCACCTTGCCCGGATAAGGGTTAAAGCAATAATAAAACAAAATTTTAAAATTAAAAAAAGTAATTTTATACCCTGATTTTATATTTATTTTAGATTTTGACAGTAGTAAACAATGCTAAACTAGAGTGGAAATACGTCAAGAGTGGTGAATTTACAAAACTATTTGACACAGAAGAGTTTCATGTTGCTAGAGCAGGTTATGAACTTGAAGGTCTGTCATTTAATTCAACCACATATGTCGGAAAAGTCAATTTTAACAGTCAACCAAATATAGGAAAAATTTTTAATGTTGCAACCAGTTTTGTAGAAAACGGCGTTTTGTATTTCCCGTCAAATGGAATGGTATTAAATGGTTACTCATATTATGCTTTGATATATTATTATTAAGAATATTGTCAGTAAAATAGATATTAAAAACATGTATTAAAAAAATATTTAACTATTTTTTCTTATCCAAGCAAACCAAATCAGTTAAAAAGTGAAGATGATTCACAACATATGCTGCATCAATTTAATATGAAAAATTTACCAAAAAATGGTAATTTCCCCAAAAAAGACAGCATGAATGGTTATGACAGCAAATTCATTTAGATGTAAATTGGAGCTGGGAGGTCAGATAATGAAACAAGTGATGGTGTTTACATATCTAGGCATCACATTATCTAGCTACGGAAAGCTCGAAACAGAATAGGAAGATCAAGTGAATAGTGCAAACAGATCCGCAGGTTGCCTGAATGAAACAATATAGAAAAAGAAAAATATCGGAAAAGAAATGAACGCCAAAATTTACAAAACAGTCATCAGAGCAATAATGGCATACGCGACAGACACACGACCTGGCACAGACAGGACAAAAAGGATGTTACAAACAACAAACATGAAATCACTTAGAAAAATTTATAGTAAAACACTGTATAAGACAGAGCTAAAAGTATGGATATACGACGTAGGTGCAAGGTGAAGATCAAGGAGTGGGTAAGAAATAGAAGAGTAGAATGGAATGGTAATATAAGACGAATGACAACAAATAGAGTAGTAAAGACGGCAAGAGATGGTTCCCCAATAGGAAGACGATCAGTAGGAAGGCCAAATAAACAATGAAATGACAACATTCTGGAGGCACATTGAAAAACAGACAAAAAGTAGAAGAAGAAGGTCCTTTGACTTTATTTAAACAAATGCCACAAATAAACAGCTGGTAAAGAAGAGAAAAACTAAGTAAAAATACCAAGTAATACTCAAGGAATAACTCCAAAAACACAGTAGTAATAAATTTTATATTAACAATAATAATATACTAAATTAATAATGTAATAAAAATTAACAAGTTTATAAGTAATTATTGGTATCAATTATTAATGAAATTAGAAATATTTTTACATAAAACATGGCATAATATTAACTAAATTTCATCTGTCCAATTCATGATAAGTACTATGACTTATACACAATATACACTGTGCCCGTAAAGTATGGAACAAATTCTTTTTTAGCTAAACAGAGCATTTTAAGAATAAACCCTGAAACACGTCGACTTTTTATTTTAATTTACCGTATTTTAAAATAATCTTCTAATATACAGGGTGAATTACTTTCGAGTAATGACGTCACCGTCATTTTTTTTAATTGGAATACCCCCATTTTGTCTCAATTTTCGGATTACTCTAGCTGAGCTGATTCCAAAAATGTATCACATGTTGATTCAAATTGATACAGGGTGGACAAAAATACAATAGTTTTGTGTGTGTTCATAAAGTAACGCGCTAGTTAAATTCACATAGTGAATTTAACATGATCAGTAGAATTATAAATGTTCGAACTGCAGCCCTTTCTGTATTTAACAGTAACCCAAACGTTGTACAAATTCTTATTGAACCTTGTTTATTGTGTCTTGAGAAATATTGTTTATTGCTGTTCGAACTCTCTGTTGTAATTCTTGAATATTTGCTGGTTTCGTTTGATACACAACATTCTTCAGATGGCACCACATAAAATAATCCAAAGGATTGAAATCTGGTGACCTCGCTGGCCATTCAACAGGTCCACGTCTACCTACCTTCTAACATCTACAGCATAATGTGGAGGTGCACCATTCTGTTGCAACCATAAACTTTAATAAATATGATAAACTATGATAAATATCCAGAAAGACCTATAACGCGTTTAACAGTAAGATTGAATAGAAATTTCGAAAAACTGGTACGGTTGAAAATGCACAGAAATTAGTTCGTCCCTCTGCAAATGCTGATACAGCATTAGATGTTTTACTTAGTTTTGAAGAAGATGTGCACACTTCTGTACGTAAAGTTAGTCGCGATATCGGTGTTAGTAAAACAACAGTACACAAACTATTTTTTTTTTTTTTTTTTTTTATTTAAAATTAACGTGTCTCGACAGCTTACGGTCATTGACACGGGTACAGCAGTTTACAACATTATACATATTTTATATAGGTATAGGTACAAGAATTTAATATGAACATTTTTTTTTTTATATAGAAAGGATAGAACAATAAAGCTTATCACTATGCGCTGTTTATATTAGCTGAAATAAACTTGTTTCTTTTAAAAATCTAAGAACACTGTCAAAACGGTTTGGAACACTGAGAATGTCTTTTAGATTTCCTTTTAGGCTGTGCTTGTTTCTGGAAGAGTCATACTGGCAGCAGTCCACTATCACGTGTTTGATGGAAAGGACCTTATTACAGTAGTGGCATACTGGAGGGTTTTCTGATGCCATAAGGTATCCATGAGTGAGGCGTGTATGCCCTATTCGTAGTCGGTGAATAACTGATTTTTCTTTCCTGTTCATAGAGGAGATATTGACGCGAGATAAGTTGGGCTGAACTTCATGGAGCTTAGTTTTTGTTTTACTCCACAGGTCCGCCCATGAGCTGAGGATTTTTTGTTTTATCAATATTTTAAGATCCGTATGGATTTGGACCTCTTGGAAGGCTATGTCAGAAGAACATGCTGCTTTAGCGGCTTGGTCTGCTTTTTCGTTTCCCAATATACCAACATGAGATGGAGTCCAGATCATTATGACTTTTATGTTAGCAGAATATAGTTGGTTACAGATAGTGTGGATTTCCTGGACAAGTGGGTTTTTCGAGAAAATGCATCTTATTGAATGAATCGAGGAAAGAGAATCAGTGCAAATGGCGATTTTTATGCTTTCATTTGAAGTAGGACGGATTAAAGTCTTTAATGCTTGGAGTATTCCATATAATTCTGCGGTATAGATACTACAACTTATAGGCAGTCGGACCGAGCTTATTGTCGTCGTCAGTGTGGACACAGCGGAACCGCATCAGTCTTCATTCTTGGACGCATCGGTGTATAAAATTTCATCAAATTGTGTTAAGTTAAGGATGTTTTGGAAGGATTTTCTAAGGATTAAGTTTGGGGTTTCTGTTTTGTCGAATCTGCATAAATCTGTATTGAATATTGGAAGATTGTGCATCCATGGAGCTGTCTTGGGGGTATAAATAGAAGTAGTATTGGAGAGGTTGATGGAATCTAATAAAGGAGATAATATTTGTGGTAATGTGAGAGACTGATTGGAAGCGTTTACTGGGGGAGGTTCTATGGGATTGATTAGATTTATTACCGGGTTACTTGGGTTTGCTGATATTCTTACAAAGTATGAAAGTAGAAGCTGCTGCCTTCTTAGATGGAGTGGTGGCTCTGAAGATTCAACGCACAGACTTTCAGCGGGGCTTGATTTGAAAACACCGAGGCATAGTCGTAGGGATGTATTTTGAATCGTGTTTAGAGACTTTAGTAGGGAGCTACTTGATGTCATATAAAGAATACTGCCATAATCTAGCTTAGAGCGAATTAACGCTCTATATATTTTAAGAAGAGATTCTTCGTCAGCTCCCCAAGAGAAGCTAGCAAGAGATTTAAGTAAATTGATTCTTTGGGTACAGTTTCCTTTAAGTTTCTGAATATGCTGTCTCCAGATAAGCTTTTTATCAAAGGTGATACCAAGAAGTGTCAAATAATTAACTGTTTGTAAACGAAGTCCGTTTAGAGTTATAGAAGGTGGATTAGGTCTATGCTTTTTGGTAAAGTGAATTACTTTGGATTTAGGAGCTGAAAACACAAATCCAGCACGCGTAGACCAGGTGTCTATTTTGTTTATTGTGTTTTGTAGCAAAGTGCTTGTGGTAGCTGTGACTCTGCCGCGGCAGTATAATATAATATCATCAGCATATATCGAGTACCTGACTGGTGGTTCTATATATGAGGAAAAGTCATTCATGCTAAGTAAAAATAAGGTAGTGCTTAAGACTGAGCCTGAGGCAAACCGTTGTCCAAAGCGTGTGGTTTTGATATTTTTCCATTTGTTAATACTCTAAAATATGGACTTGTTAAAAAATTTTTTAAAAATAAATAAATGTTACCAGTTAAATTATATTCCGTTAATTTTCTTAGAATTAGAGGTCTTTGTACAGTGTCGAAGGCACTTTGGATATCTAAAGTTACTGCTATGACTTCGCTTCTATTCGAAAATGCATTAACAATGTCAGTATGTAATGTAACCAGGTTATCCATTGTACTTCGATTTGATCTGAAACCTGTTTGGAATGGGTCAAGAATATTATTTCTTTCTAGATACCATAGTAAGCGTTTATTGACCATCTTTTCTAACAGTTTACATAGTGAACAAGTGAGAGAAATTGGTCTATATGATTTTAGAAGATTTGGAGATGAGTCATTCTTTTTAATAGGAATTGTAGTTGCTTGTCGCCATAACGTTGGGAACTGGTTTTGAGACCAGATCTTATTATACAACTCTAGCAGTTTGAGATGTGTGTCTGGATGGAGATTTTTTAAAAATATTGATGGGATATCGTCAGGACCGGCTGCTGAGTTTTTTAATGAAGATATGGCTTCGTTTAATTCTAGGAGATTAAAAGGAAGATTCATAGAGCTGGTGTTAGAAAATATTTTGGGGCTGGAAATGTCGGTATCTGAGTTATTGGGAAGATTCGGAATATTTGACTTATCTGAAAAGTGAGAGGCAAAGATATCTGCAATATGTTGATCATCGGTAACTGTATGATCCTGCAGGGAGATGGCGGCTATTTTGCTGGAAGTATTATGACCTTTCATACGTCTTATCTTTGACCACATTTGCGCGGGAGAAGTATCTTTTGTGATTGAACTAACGTATTGATTCCATGAGGCTTTCTTACTTTCTTTTAAAATACGCCTAGAATTGGCCCTAAGTTTTTTAAAATTTATTAAATCCGTGGTGGTACGGGTCTTCCGGAATTTATTTAATGCTTTTTTGCATTGTTTGACAGCTATTTTGCACGACTCATTCCACCACGGAACAGGTTTCTTGGAAGGATCAATCGGGCATTTACCAATACATTCCTCAGCAGATTCGGTTAAACAGTTATTTAATAGTTTTACATCTGTATCTATATCATTGTTTAAAAGTAATTCATCGGTTTTTCCCTTAACAGTGGTTCTGAAAAGATCCCAGTTTGCTTGTGTGATTTTCCATTTTGTTATAATTCTTGAGGGCATTTTTGACTGGTCAGAGATGAGGATAGGGAAATGATTACTATCATAGAGACTGTTTAACGTGTACCATGAAAGTAAAGGAAATATTCCGGGATTACAGAAAGATAAATCTATGGAAGAGAAACTACCCGATTGGATGTGAAAGTATGTACTACTTCCTGAATTTAGTAAGTTTATATTTACGTTATTTAGAAAATTTTCAATTGTTTTACCTCTTCCAAATGTGTTTTCGGATCCCCACATAGTATTATGGGCATTAAAGTCACCTACTAAGATAAAAGGTGTAGGAAGCTGAGAAGTTAAATCTTCAAGATCGGAACTTATTAAACAGTAGTTTGGAGGGATGTATATGCAACAAATTGTAATTTTGTAGGGACACCAAGCTGTAACGGCTATAGCTTCGAGGTTTGTGTTAAGCGGAAATTCTTTATGGAAAATATCAGTGGAAACAAAAATTGATGCTCCGCCACTGGCACGAAGATGGGTAGTTCGAATATAGTGGTAACCTGTAAAATTTTTAAGTTGTCCGGAATATTTATCAGTGAAGTTTGTTTCTTGTAGGCATAGAAAGTCAGGAGAAGACTCAGATATGAGCTGTTCAAGGCGTGGACGACGGGGATAGAATCCGTCACAATTCCATTGTATCAGTGTGAAGGTTGAAATTAATATGTAGAGTGTTTGGATGTTTGCGAGGTTTGTGAACTATCAGACAGGTATTCTTTATCACAAGCATCCTGGGAATTATCAAGACTGTTTATACTTTCAGAATCATCTGTTGCAGAATGTATTTTAGTTTTAATTTTTTTAATTAAGCGTGTAACTCTGATTTTTGTTGACCTATCTTTAAAATTAGGGTTTATTGATTGCAAAGTTAGAATGAGTGATTTAATATCTGTTGTGAATTTAAATGCTTCTGAGACAGGGTCACAGCTGCCGTAAGCGTTCTCGATAAAGGCAATTATATTATCAGGAGGAACTGCAAAAGCTTCTGGGTTTTGTTTATAGGCTTCGTGTATTGCTAGCTTGGAGTCAGTGGATAGACTGGGGTCGAGAGAAGAACTACGTTTTCGTTTCTTTTTTGTGTTGGAGGTGCTAGAGGAACTGGGAACTGTTTGTTTGGGAGGAAACATAGTTTGTTCTGTTGCAGGGTTTTCTCCAGATTGAAGGTTCTTATCGCTTATAGATGATACAGATGAGCGTGGCCTTTTCTGTGAAAGATGAGAACTTAAACATAGTTTATCTGACTTTTCAGATATTGTATCATTTTCGCAATTCTCTGGGGAAGAAGACAAATGAAATAGATTTGTTTGGGAGGGAGATGATTTAGAATGAGATGGAAATTGTGTATTCTGTTGCTGTGACGTTGATTCGGTGGGGGGATTTGGGAGGACATGGGAAACAGTAGGATTTTCAGATGATAAGTTGTCAGATGAAGTATTGGGACAATTTGAAGCAACATGTCCTGATTGTTTGCATAAGAAACATTCCATTTTGTCCGTAGACAGAAAAATTCTATTATCATTGCCTTCAAAAGGAATTAACAAGGAGGTGTGAAGCTCAAAATTATCAGAGGGAGGAAAAATATATACTTGACGGCGAAAACTAAGTATGTGGGAGTATTCATCACCTGGAATGCCCGCTTTAAGAAAGGACACGGGGAAGGCTATTTGGAAACCAAGACTTTTCACTGCATTTTCGGCCAGTTCATGGGGAATGTAAGGAGAGATGTTCGAAATTAATATTCTTTTTGTTGGGGAGACAAGTTTACGAATACTTAAAGTAAGGTGTCCGATTTGAACGGTTGGATGGGATTTCAGCAGTTGATCAACGAGATTTGAGTTCACTAGATATATGCAGATCCTATTGTTAGATATTCTGGATGCAAAGGAAATATTTTTTAATCCGATGATGTCACCAATGGCTTTAACGTAGTCTAGAAGTTTAAGGTTTTCTTCTGCGTGAAGAACTATCGCCTGTTCTTTTTTTGGGAAAGATGGTTTTGGCGTAGATTTTGCAGCGGTTACGTATGAAAGAGATGTAGTTGCTGGAATGTTGTTTGTAGCAGTTTGAAGGGCCATTGTTAAGGTAGAAACTGTAGGAGTATTGTTTATATTTGTACTGTCCATGTAAATACAGACAGTAACCTCGTTTTATTTCTCTTCTTTAACTAATTTTGCTATCCAAATTGGTATTAAAATCCATTGAATTGGATGGCCAGCAAGAACCAGCAGACTGGTAAAACCAGTCTCTGGTATGCACTTTGTATAAATTAAATATAATTTATATGATTTAATAATATAACAAAAGCAATACGTACAAAGCTTGTCCAGAAATCACTTTTTAAAATTACACTATTAAATCTAAATTAAACACTAATTACTACCGATAAGGCAAACTGGATTTTAATTGTACTTGGCACACGTCTTACTCGTTCGAGTGCTAGAGCGGGAAATCACACAAACTATTAAAAGTTGAAAAATTGCATCCTCATAAAATCAAACTTGTGCAGGAATTAAACGAAGATGATCCAGATAGAAGAATGCAATTTTGCGAAGCAATGATGGATAACTGCCACCGAGATCCTCTCTTGGTACAAAACATAATTTTTTCTGATGAGGCCGCTTTCACGTTAAATGGCGAGGTTAACCGTCGGAATTGTAGATACTGGGCAAAAGAAAACGCCCACTGGATGCGTGAGCATTATACACAATACTTGCAAAAGTTAAATGTATGGGCTGCAATTGTAAGAAATCGAATCATCGGACCCTACTTTATCGAAGGTAATTTAAACGGAGCAACGTACCTTGAGTTTGTATGGGGATATCTCGTACCTACTTTTCGTAATTTGTTTCCCAGCAGACGCAATCCTGGAGGTTTTGATGAAAGTTAATGGTTGCAACAGGATGGTGCACCTCCACATTATGCTGTAGATGTTAAAAGGTACCTAGATGAAATTTTTCCGAACAGGTGGATTGGTAGACATGGACCTATTTACTGGCCAGCGAGGTCACCAGATTTCAATCCTTTGAATTATTTTATGTGGGACGATCTGAGGAATGTTGTGTATCAAATGATACCAGCAAATATTCAATAATTACAACAAAGAATTCGGACTGCAATAAACAATATTTCTCAAGACAATAAACAAGGTTCACCAAGAATTTGTACAACGTTTGGGTTACTGTAAAATACAGCAAGGGCTGCAGTTCGAACATTTATAAAGTCATGTATTTCATCGTATTCTGTCCGCTAGACAATAAGTATTTTTGGTAATATTGTGAATTTAACTAGCGCGTTACTTTATGAACACACACAAAACTATTTTATTTTTGTCCACCCTGTACCAATTTGAATCAACATGTGATACATTTTTTTAATCAGCTCAGCTAGTGTAATCTTAAAATAGAGACAAAATGGGGGTGTTGCTTTAAAAAAAATGACGGTGACGTCATTACTCGAAAGTAATTCACCCTGTATATTAGAATATTATTTTAAAATACGGTAAATTAAAATCAAAAATCGACCTGTTTCAGGATTATTTCTCAAAATGTTCTGTTTAGCTAAAAAAGAATTTGTTCCATACTTTACACAGTGTATAACAAGATAGGATCTTCCCGTAGCACAAAATCGGTCGTGTTCGCGCATGCCATTGGAAACTAGAATTTGAATTCTTGTTATAGTTAAATGGGATTTGTTGCAATCTGTGATGAAATTATTCAATTAGCAAAATAATATTAAATGACTCTTTTAAATATTATATTATTATTTGTGTACAAAAGAAAATAATCATATAATATTTAGAAAACTATAAGAAGAAACTAGACGAAGATAAGTTAAGAGGTTTAATAATTACAATAATAGTACACATAAGGATATCTCCAAACTATTTATTAAATATTATTTATATATACACACAAAAAACTGACATTACGATCGTGCTACTCTCCAATGACGTCACAACTTATGCGCAATATCTTATCTTCTTAGTCATAATATCATGTGCCCAATTCATTTTCGTTACCATAGTTTTAAACTCTGCCAACAGGTGGCCAGATTTGAAGTGATATTAATATTTAAAATTAAATTCAATTGAAAAAAAAGTAAATTATAATCAATAAAAATTCTCTTTTTATTTTTCTTGAGTCTGTAATTTGAGTTTTGTGGACAGTTCTGCCACAGAATAAATAACAGTTGTTTATTATTCTGTGGTTCTGCTTTAAAACATATTTTCAGCATAAAGCCTGAACTTGTCAATGAGTGTATGCGAATTTGAAACTTATTTATATATTAAATTGGGCTTTATTATATTATACATATTATTATATTTCTTATCATTATCAGCAATAAATAATATTACTATGAAGATATTTAAGAGAATTGTATTATAATGTAAAGCAAATTTTACAATAAATGTTAACCACGTACCTTTTAGAAGATCAGAAGAGTATTTAAATCAGAAAAATCACTTCATTATTGATGCCATTTTGCTACAGTTTTGTCAAGATTTTCTGAAACAAAATAATTATATGAAAAGAATTGTATAATAATACAAAGAATACACCAATACATTTGCATGTAATAAAATTTCACCACTTACCTTTTAAACGATCAGAAGAATATTTAAAATAATCACTCACTGTTAATGCCATTTTGTTAAAGTGTTGTCTTTTATAACTAGATTTTCCGAAATATAATGATTATATGAAAAAAACCGAAGCATACTATTAACTTTATAGTACATCTAATATAGTTTTATATCATAAAATAACCAGAATAATTTAAATTTAAAATAAAATTGCAAATTGCCGGCCGGTGCAAATCTCCGAAAGAAACCGAACTATACCTATCTTGTGCGAGGAACGAATGATTCGCTTGTGCCAAAAAGCGCAAGTGTAATTTCTTGGAATGTTTACTGATGCTCGATTGTTTTGACAGGTTTTAGCTAATGTGTACCGATCATAGAGCAATAAGACAAAAGAGGGAATGTAAAGGTAGAAGGGGTAAACATATTGATAGACAGGAAGTGCCATCTTGAGAGGCCACTTTAGACAAGGATAGAGAGTCTCTCTCCTTGTTTGACATCAAATTTAGTTGGGTTATGTTATTGTTTGTCCCAAATGTCACATGAAATCTTATTTATATTGAAGTTTTTTAACAATTGTGTCGCATTTTAGACTATTATCATTAATAATTAATTAAAACTTTCTCGTCTAAGACACATTTTGAAAAATATTATATAGCTACTGTTGATAAGTGTCGAAAAATTTAAATTTGGCGCCTTTGCATTTCCGGATGTGTCCGCCATCAGAGGCCACTTTTTTGGTCTCCTTTTTATAACGATTAGATTCCCTCTTTTGTCTTATTGCTCGATGGTACCGATTCATATTGAATATAAAAACGTGTTTAACTGAACGGGTAGTAGCAAACTATTATTTTTAATTTTGTAGAGTATTTATTATACATGGCGTCGGTAGATTGTTTTATTTAGGGAAATTTAGTCTTTTATTATTAAAATTAAATGTACCTAATTAAAAATAAATTAAAAAAGATAATTAAATTAATATAAAAAATATGATATAACTATATTTCTATATTAGAATTATTGAATTTATTGTCTATTTTGTACTTTGTGTATGCTTTAATCATCCATGCGTGTATAATATTTATGTATATAAATCAGATGCTAAACTATAGCCCACTGCTTTAACAATTTTTTTTCGTTTCTTTCTGTCTTGTGCTAGTTTTTTTCAATATTATACCCTCAACAATTTCAGATCTTCTTTAACGGTCTCCATTCATTTTCTTCAGGGGCGTTATGCGTAAATATTTATTGGTTCTTCTTCTCTTTTTTTAAAGCTCTCTATAACCGCATATGCTATACGTTGATGCATTCGATGATATATCGAATCTTTAGTGTGGATGTTACTTTCTCGTAAAATTTTCTCCCAAGATTATGTTGGAAAATACAGTTTATAAAGATCACCTTGTCGTAGTACTCTGTTATTGTTAAAACTGTTCGAGGGATGTAACTTTACTTTTAATATCTCTGAATATGCATTTAATTAATCATGTCCTCATTTATTTTCTTCAGGGGCTTTTTTTGTTTATAATGGCTTTGGCAGTTTGCCATACAACCAGTTACATGATCTTTTAATCTCATTAGGCGCAGTTAAAATTATCGAATAGACTAAAATAGATAAATTTAAAGTTGAGAAATTAGTATAAAAATTAATGTAAAAAGAAGAAAAAATATATATACTTATCCATAAACACATACAATTTACATGGGTCACTCGCTTCATTTTCAAGGGCCCATCAGGATATTATAATATATACATACACAGGAAAACTAGG
This sequence comes from Diabrotica balteata, assembly GCA_918026665.1. Lineage (NCBI taxonomy): Eukaryota > Metazoa > Arthropoda > Insecta > Coleoptera > Chrysomelidae > Diabrotica > Diabrotica balteata. The sequence goes on from OU898278.1 coordinate 48,806,076, forward strand.
CCACGATAAATAGGATTAAACATATAAAGGAGAGAAAACAAAGGTAAAAAGTAGAAACAATTTTTTTCAACTAAAGAAAAATATTGCATTTGGTCAAAAAATCGATTATGCAATCATAAATTATTTTGAGTCGCTAGAGCAGATAAAACGTTAAACGGAGATTTACGGGTAATATGAACAATATTATTATACAGGGTGGTCCTTAAGTAATTGTACAAAAAGAAACCACAGATTCTACGCTTTAAAATATTACGATTAAAGTCAACTTGCTTTAATAAAATGTTGATAATAAAAAAGATACAGGGTGTTAAAGTGGAAATTTAAAATTTTATTTTTCGCTATAACTTTCATGTTTGTAAACATTTATGTATTAAAATTGACAACTGGGTACTATTTAATATTAGGAATTAAAATTTGATGCATACTTTGATACAGCCTAAAGAGGGCGCCCCATATACCACATAAGTGGCATATATTTGCACTTAACTTTTTTATTCTTCAAGTTAGCGATATTTTTGATAAAAAATATTAAAGATACATTATTTTAACAAAGAAAAGGTATACTTGTTAATAACTTCAAAACTCAACAGTTTTCGAGATAATCGCATTTTCCAAATCAACTGCATAATTCTGATTTAACGCAATTACTCCAGGCAATGAAAGAAAAATGGATAAAAACATCAATACTTCTAAATTTTGTTATAAAATTCTTTTAATAAAGTTAATAGTTAACGAAATATTAAATAAAATAAATATATCAGCAGGATAATAATTAATAATAGAATTTGATAAAATAACAGAATAATTGGATTTTACATCAAACATTTTACGTTTTGTATTAAATTAAAGTCATAATCAAAACATTTTATTTACAAACCAGATTAAGAAATTGTTAAACTAAATAACATTAAACTTTTTGTCAAAGTAAGTGTTCGATATGTTCACCATTTTCTTTAATTCATTTGTTAATACATTCTGTAAAATATTGTCTCATATTAAATAGCATCATTGGTTCTAAAGAAACAGCTGCAGTACTTATTATAAGTATAACAATAGGTATTCTTTTGGGATTTTTATGAATTAAATAATTATATTAATATCTTACCAAATCAAGGAATATGACTATCACGAACAATCCAACGGTCAGGAAAGTTTTTTTTTAAATACTCTCACTCCACCTTCTCTGTAATGTATTGGTGTACCATCTTGCATAAACCAAATATTTAGCCTTATGTTTGATGACAATTCTTCCAATAAATCAATAAAAAAGTTTTATAAAAATCTAAATAAATCTAACCATCCAAATTTCAAGGTAATTCGAATATCTATAAAATATCATTCAAAATTCATATTTAAAATGCATGTCCTATGGTTTGGAATCATTGGTAATTATTTTTTACGGATATGCGAATTACTTTGCAATTTGAATGTCGAGATTTATTTACATTTTTTATAAAATTATTTTATTGATTTATTCAAAGAATTGTCATCAAACTTAAGGCGATATATGTGGTTTCTACAAGATGGTACACCATTACGTTACAGAGAAAGTGGAGTGAGACAGTGTTTAAAAACAACTTTTCTGAACGTTGGATTGTTCGTGGTAGTCATATTCTTGTGGTGAGATATTAATATAATTATTTAATTTATAAAAATTTCAAAAAATTATTATACGTATAACACTTATAATAAATACTGCAGCAGTTTCTTTAGAACCAAGGATGCTATTTAATATGAGACGATATTTTATGGAATGTATTGACAAATGAATTAAAGAAAATGGTGGACATATTGAACACTTACTTTGACAAAAAGTTCAACGTTATTTAGTTTAACTATTTCTTAATTTGGTTTGTAAATAAAATGTTTTGATTATGCCTTCAATTTAATACAAAACGTAAAATGTTTGATGTAAAATCCAATTATTCTGTTATTTATCAAATCCTGTTATTTTATCCTGCTGATATATTTATTTTATTTAATAATTCGTTAACTATTAACTTTATTAAAGGTATTTTATACCAAAATTCAGAAGTATTGATGTTTTTCTTTAATTTTCTTTCGTTGTCTGGAGTAATTGAGATAAATCAGAATTATGTAGTTGATTTCTAAAATGCGATTATCTCGAAAACTGTTGAGTTTTGAGGATATTAAGAAGTATACCTTTTAATTGTTAAAATAATATATCTTTAATATTTAAAAAAAAATACCCATAACTTGAGGAGCAAAAAAGTTAAGTGCAAATATATGCCACGTATGTGGCATATGTGGCGCCCTCTATCAGGTACATCAAAGTATACATCAAATTAAAATTTCTGATATTTAATACTACCCAGTTGTAAATTTTTGTACATAAATGTTAACAAACATAAAAGTTATAGCAAAAAATAAAATTTTAAATTTCCACTTTAACACCCTGTATCTTTCTTAATATTAACATTTTATTAAGGCTGTTTTCGCAGCTAAAGCATATTGCGATTTGAAGTGGGCGTATCACTTACTTTTCTACATTGCTTACGTCAGACCCTACGTGACTTCCTAATGTGAAATCTGCACTGTTAATTTTTTTTATGTTTATTCAGTGGCGCCGACCTACGGGTTGTTTATTGACAATAAATACATTATTCTCCATTCAAATTAGTTTTGTCGGAATACTTTTTTAGATTGATTATCGTAGATAATGTTTTAAAAAGAATTAATCACATTTTTAATTTATATATCTTAGCTAACTATAGTATTAAATAACAATTTGTGAAACGTGACTGCAAAAAACACCATGGTGTTTATTTATAATAAATTTAAAATAACATAAGAATATTATTATCAAAAAAATTACAATTTGTTGTCACAAACAAATAAAAAATTTCGCAGTTATAGCTTGAAAATGATTTCAAGAAGTTATTTATTTGTTAGAGAAAACTGATATTAGCGTAGTAAAAATTAAACAAAAAATATGTTATCTATAAAAATATATTTGTCTATAAAAAATTGGTACCTGCGAAACGATCATAATAGTAAATGTATTTATCTGGCAAGTACTTCGAGGCGATGCACTGTGAGGAAAAAGTTCTCTGAATAGAATATACATTATTTTAATATATTTATAGGTTGCAGCTACATAAGAAAAGTATCCAATTGATGAATAAAACACAAATCATGGATAGTTATTTCATCATCATTATCAGTGGCATTACAGCTCGTCATGAGCCAAAGCCTTCTTCAGAACAATCTTCCATTCGCCCCTGCCCCTGGCAACTTTCTCCATACTTTAACTTCGATGTATTTTAGATCATAGGTGTCAGATAACATAGAACCTCTATGTTATCTGATACCTAAGTTTTGGTCTTCCTCTGGATCGTCTTCCCACTGGTCCTCTTCGGTCGAAAATTTTTCTGATCGTTTCATCTTCATCTCGCCTAATTACATGTCCTATCCATCAAAGGCGTGCTAATTTAATAAATTTTACAACGTCAGGTTCCCCAAAACTTCTGTATAACTCAAAGTTGTAACGCCTACGCCACAAACCCTGTTCTTGGACACCTCCATATATTTTCCTCAGAATTTTTCTCTCGAAACGTTTAAGCAGTTCTTGGTCGTTCTATATCAGTGACTAAAGTATAGTTATTTAACTACTTAAAATATGTGGCAACATATTTTCAATATAAAAATTTTTCAATTTTGGCAATATTTGCTTCCAAAATTCCGGCTCGGCTTCTATCTGTAATTAGAAAATATTTAAATTAGTTTGTGTAATTTTGTATGTGCAGGTATCAGTATTAAGTATACGATAAATAATGATGTATAAATAATAATAATAGTAATCATAAAAATATTGTTTGAATACATTAAAAATTCTGACATGAAAAAAAGTTTCTAATACGTTTATAAACTAATATAAATATGTACCTTATCAACAATAAAACCCATAGGTGTCCAAACAATAAAGTAGCAATATTTTTTCTGAGCTATTGCTAGCTGTCCTTGAACTTGATAAAAATAATTATCGGTGCGTTTTAATTTAAAACTATTTTCTTCACGTGTTAGGTATTTAATTTTTTTTAATTTAACAGCTTCTTCTGGGGACAACTTGCAAGCCGAATAGGGGCATTTTACTTCTACGATATGATCGTCATCAATAATGCCATCCGGACTCGCTGCAAGAAACGGATTTTCTGCAGAAATGAATAATCCACATTCGCGTACTTTTAAATTATATTTTCCTTCAAATTCCAGTTTTGCAATTGCTTCATGATCTTGTCCCCACCTTGTAGCAGCAGATCCGCGAAAATCTGAAAACAATATTTTTTTTGTGGTGTTTGCAGGATTTGTAGATTTCCTCAATTTGCATACAACTCCAAAATTAGAGGCTGTCAAACGATTGTGTCTGTATTCTTTCCACAAAAAATTTGTAGATTGGCCCCTGGTAGATTGTTCTATTTTTGCAATCTCCTCATTACTTTTTTGTAAGGATTCCAAAAAACTCTCTTTCTCGCTTATTGATATTTCTATATCTAATGCACCGTAATTTTTATCAGCTGGTGCAATTTTTCTTTTTTTCTTTATTACTGGGTGTAACTCTCTACGCAGTCTTCTTTTGTTCCCTATTTTTTTGATTTGTTCTATGTATTTGTTTGTATATTTTCCTGGACTTTTCATGGTCATTTTCTTATGTAGGTCACTAAAGTAATGTTCTCTTTCGTTGAATGATATCGCTGCAGCTTTACAACGTGTATCGTAGCTACCTCTTAAAACAAAATTAATTCTTTTACCCCCAACAAACTTTGAAATCACAGAGTTATATGTTTCTGCTGCATTATTATTCATATTCAACAGTAAGCTATGAGTATGTTGAATTAGTCTGTTCCCACACGAGAGAATGTCATTCAATAATCCGCATTCTTCTAATTTCATAACAAAGTTTATTTCGTTTTCTTTGGATCCTTTACAAAAATATTGATCGCAGTTGGTATGTTGTCCAAAGACATGGTACGGACAATTTTTTATGTCTTTTATTAAGTTTTTTATTTGAATTTCCATACTATTTGTCTCATTTTTTCTGTATGCTATCGCTGTTTTGATTCCTAGTCTTAATCTCAGTATATTACTAGACAAACGTTTTCTTAATTCTGGCGCCACAGGTTTCATTTTAGTTGAAATTTTTTTTTGCTGCCAAATCTCTTAATTTACTGCAATAATTGCGTAAAAGGTGATTTATGCATTCAATTTTTTTAATTAAAATATTTGGACCATATGGTTTTTTAATGCATAATGAATTATATACACTACTATCTCCATCGCCTACTAATTGTATATATTTTAATCGATGCATCTCCACACTTCTTTTAAAACCTTCAACTATTATATCAGTTTCCATGGACGTGGATGATCCTTCCCAATTTTTAGAACATGTATGGGATTTAACTGTTTCATTTTTTGTGGCAGCTCTCGCGCATATAATACAGTATTTATTTCTTGTGGCAACAAATAAAATTTTTCCAGTTTTGGCACCGACTATGCAAGCCTAAAAAACAAAATATATAGAAATATTGTCTATATTGTCAAACCAACACACTTACTACACCTGAAGAAGCATCGTAGTTTACTTTATACGATCTTTTTGACCAAGCACCATCAGCTATAACGGTTATTAACCCATTTCCGTCGGAATCTACTTCACCAATTTCTTTGGCTAAAGCTAATTCCTCCCGTCCAGCCTCTTCTATGGAATCACAAAGTGTTTGGCCAATAATATCTGCAACTGTCTCCGTATGTTTTGCATACTGCCTGTAGGACATCACAGGTATATTTAATGCAGCGTGCTGCTGCTGTATGTCTGAATAACCAGACCCGGTGGATATAGTAGCCATCACTTGTGCTACATTCAAGTTCAGTGAATTGTTACCAGAATCCTCTGTTGCTATCTCCTTTTCAATATTGCACATTTGACATTTAAAAGTCAATGTACTTATCAATCCGTCCATTTTTTCTTTGATAATCTCCATATTAGAAAAGTTGCATGAAAATGGAGAATGATTATTCAAACCTTGAATAGATTTAATGAAAAAGTTTATGTCCACTATTCTTCTGCCTTCTACCGAAAAAGATGGTTTCTGCGGTGAGGCAATCTCAACTGACAGAGAATGACAGCTATTACTAGAAATAACGATAAAATTTAAAGTAAATTAAATTAAAGTAAAGTAAATTAAATTTAAAGTTAAATTATTTAAAAGTAAAACATTGGTAATATTTTCACCATAAACAAATAATATGTAAGGTCATGAACTCTCTATTTACTTACTTTACGGTAAGTAAATAAAAAAAAGTAAAAAGGGTTACTTACGAATCAACACTACAACTAGGTAAAATGGATGTTTCTGCTAATTCTTGATTGAATGAACTATTTAATGAAGAACTTTTGTTTATAGTTGCTTTTTTGATTTTTAAGTTCCTAAAAATAAGAGAAAGAAACAAAATTATTCTAGGAAAAAGATACGAACTTAGTGAAGATAATCAACGCTATATATATATATATATATATATATATTATATATATATATATATATATATATATATATATGTTAGTTTGAAGTGTTTCACGGATGGAGTAATATGTTGAACAATTATTCCGGGAAAATATCCGTTGGTCATTTTTTAATTGCAGACGTTTCGCCAAGGTCTCACTTGGCATCTTCTGTGCGTTGTCTTCGGTCTCGTAGTCGGTAACTGAATGAGCTGCGCTCAGTCCTCACTTCTTTTATATCGTGCTCGAACAGCGCGTAAACTAAAGAACTTTTAACTTATACCACTAAACCAATAATATATTACTTAAACATACCCGTAAACTAAAGACTTTCAATGTTTTCAAAATAAATAAGAATACTGTAAACTGTAAAAACTAAGCAAGTTGATAAAGAAAATACAAGAATGAAAGAACTAAAATGGATTCTGATTCAAGCGAACTAACTGACCGTACCGTACGCTCATGAGATTCGACGTCACTAATACGAGATAACGATTAAGCGAAGCGACAATGATGAGGAACACGTTTCACTATTAGATTTCAGTATTTTTTAGCAATTTTCTTCAAAGTTTGACTACGCTTTTCTCGATTATTACTGGACACAGAAAGATGAAAAAAAAATCAACGATTACAGAAAAAAAAACTCTTTCAACTGATGGGCGTAAAAAGTTTGGTTATAATAGAACGTTAAACAGTATAATCCAATTTTATAACAGAAAATTCAAAAAAATAAAAAAAGTAAAACCATCAGTTTAAAGGCAACATAATTTCGTATAACATGTCCAAATTTCGAGACATTTCGTCGGTAAATAACAGAGAAAAAATTTTGGTGCACCGATAAAACAGCCTTAAAGCAACTTGACTTAAATCCTAATATTTTAAAGTGTAGAATCTACGGTTTCTTTTTGTACAATTACTTAAGGACCACCCTGTATAATACGGTGGATTCCAAATTATATTTGGCACAACCAAAAGTTCATGATCTAGGTCGCCTTCTACTCCACATTCCACACAGTTTTTACTCTTATTCACATGAATTCTTGCAAGATGGGCAGGAAAACAAGCATGTCCAAATTTTAGCATAGATATAGTGGTTATATAACGCCTAGGGACATTATAAGTTATATGTCAATGTGCAACAGGAACAGTTGTTTGTAAAGAAGTGTATCTAGTTGGGTTGGTAAAACAAAACTCAGACCATAGATCACTCCATTTATATTTCAAGACTGCCTTGCGTGTAGCAACCAAATCAGAAATACTGGGTAGATATTCTGTGGTATCCACTGAATAAATACTTAATTTGGCTAGTTGGTCCACATGTTCATTATGTTTAATTCCACTGTGTGCTTTGCTGATTTTTTTTATTTTCTTATAAGTGTTTCTCTAATTTTTTAATTAATATTATGTAGGGATTGGAATATGTGGTTGGGAAAAAAGGTTGGTTTATGGCTGTAAGAACTGACATGAAATCTGAAACAATAATCTTCAGGGGCGTTTTGTTTTTCTTTTAGATTCCAGCATTTGTTAAATGTTTCTGATTTTTTTCTTTCATTCTGGCTATGGTTTCAAACCATCTTAATCTTTTAATTTTAGCAATTATCGGTTTTTGTGGTTGTCTATATATTTGCGTTAATTATTTGTTGGTTCTTCTTCTTCTACTTCGTGTGAATGTTACTTTCTCGCAAAATTTTCTTTAAAAATTATATTGAAAAATACAGTTTATAAAGGTCACCTGGTCGTAGAACTCTGTGATTGTTAAAACTGATAGAGGGATGTAACTTTACTTTTGGTATCTCTGAATAATATGCATTAAATTAATCATGCCCTCAATCATTTTCTTCATGGGTGTTTTCTTTTTCTTTTAGATTCCAGTGTTTGTTAATTCTTTGGGATTTTTTTCTTTCGTTTTAGCTATGTGTCCGAACCATCTTATTCTTTTAATTTTAGCAAGTATCGGTTTTTTGGTTGTCTATATATTTGCATTAAATGTTTAATAATTTTTCTTCTCTTTTTTATATCTCTCTATAACCGAATATGTTATACGTTAATACATTTGATGATATATCGAATCTTTAGTGTGGATGTTACTTTATCGTAAAATTTTCTCAGAAGATTATATTGAAAAATACAGTTTATAAAGGTTACCTTGCTGTAGAACTCTGTTATTGTTAAAACTGTTCGAGGGATGTAACTTTACTTTTGATATCTCTGAATATGCATTTAATTAGTCATGTCCTCATCCATTTTCTTCAAGGGCGTTATCTTTTTCTTTTAGACTCCAGTGTTTTTTAATTCTTTGTGATTTTTTTTCTCTCATTTTAGCTATGTGCCCGAACCATCTTATTCTTTTAATTTTAGCAAGTATCAGTTATTCTGGTTTTCTATATATTTTCGTTAAATATTTATTGGTTCTTCTTCACTTATTTTAAAGCTCTCTATAACCGCATATGCTATGAGCTGATACATTTGATGATATATTGAATCTTTAGTGTGGATGTTACTTTCTCGTAAAATTTTCTTCCAAGTTTATATTGTAGAATATAGTTTATAAATATAAATAATATAAATATAAATACGGAGCTATTGCTTGGGTACCAAAAGTGCTACAGGCACAAACTAAACCATATTCAGCGGATGGCTTACATAAATATAACAGGTGCCATGAAAACAACACCAACTGCTGCAATGGAGTTGATCATTGGCATCACCCCTCTAGATATATATGTCAAAAAGGTGGCTCTAGTGACAATGATGCGACTGCGCTCAGCTGGTGCAAACCTTGATGTAGGAATGTGACAATTGAGAACTTGTTTCTGGCAAGGAGAGCTGGATGCGTTACCAGTACTACAGGCAGGCTGCGACTCAATTTAACCAAAGTTCGTCTTTAACAAACCCTACAAAATTGAAACAAGACAGTGCATGGAGACAAACGTGGCAAACGCCTATTGCATATACACCGATGGCTCCAAAATGAAAGGAGGATCAGGATGCAGGATATACTCCAGATCACTGAACCTAAAAATAAAGTGGGGTATGGGCAAAAATGCCAGTGTAGTTCAGACAGAACTGACTGGTATCTCCATACCCGCAAAAGAGATAACCCAAAAAGGTATAGCAGGGAAAACTATAATGATCTGCACATATAGCAGACAAGCGCTACTCACCTTGAATAGACCCACAGCCACCTTTATTTCCAAGCCATGAAGTAAAAAAGGCAACACTGCATTCTATGACGTCGGTAGTCCGATAGTCAGCTGTAAGGTCTACCAGAAAATTAAACTAATTTGAATTTTAGGAAACTGATATTTTCAAAACCTCAATTCATTAAAGAAATATTTTTAGGGAAATTAAATTAATAAAACTTTATATACCTATATAATAAATATATATATATATATATAAAGTTTTTTATTATTAAGGTTATATTATCAATAAAATAATCAGTAGAGTAAAATTTATTGCACTTAAAATACAGTTTTAAACAGTTAATCTTACAATCAAATGCAGTCACGAATCTCTAGAAATTTTAAATATTAAGTACTTAATCATATAAATAACACAATACATTAACACGATATACGAGACACAGACACAATATAAATATGGTTCTAAATTAATCTAATTGAAAATTAAATATTTTACTATTTACTTATAACTTTTGTTGAATTTTCATACTTAGGTATACGAAAGTAGCAATTTTAAATATGAATAGGTTTTTTGTCATATAGACCAAGTTAAAAGAGATATACATAAAAAATGTGTTGAATGTAACATACCATTTATAACTTGTATATCGATTTAAAATAGCCTATATTCTCAAAAGATTTTTGAATGTAATACTCAAATTTGTTATCACTTATCTAAATAGCAGATCTATATCGAGAAAGTAAGTTCTCTAATTGTAACCATCTTGTTAATTTACTATATTGTAAAATCCATTTCAAATTATTACTACTTAATCTATTCTTACCTACATTGACGATTAAACTAAAATTACTGCTAACTATTACACTACTTATTACACAAATATTATCACACTCGTGTCCCAACTGATTAATTTTTAATACATAGAAATATTAAGTCACTTGTAATTTTACTTGTCCAGTTTTTCAATGGTTTTCAATTATTGTCTAAGTGTCTTAAAAATGATTCAAATGAATCTATTAAATCATTGTCTAAGAATTCTGTTATCTCTTGTTGCCTCTTCTTATGCAAAAAGTTTCTTATGTCTTCGGGATTCGTTTTTTCTTTAGTATGATGAACAGTTACATATAATGGTACTTCAGAAAATATATTAGGAACTGCATTGTCTTTTTATTTGGTAAACTTTAACTTTTCAATGTGTACATTTCCATCTTTATCTTCTCATTGTTCAGTCCGCTGAATATCATCTTCATGAAAATGTTTGGCACATACTACGGAATATTTGGTAATTGTATAGCCTTCTCGATGAATAGAGCATAACCCAGTATTAACCCAGTAAGAAGGTATTACCTTTTTTGGTGATCTTTGGGGAACGAAAACGTACTTTCTGCCTGTTTTGTTTTTAAAGGACTGGCATAATTGGTTTTGCAACCAGGTACACAACAATGTCAGGGCATCTATAACAAAAAACAAAAGTATTATTATTGTTGTTTTTAGTTTACATATTTTGTAACAAGAAGTAAAAGTATTATTATTTTCAGTTTGTTTTGTAGGTTATATTTATACTTGCCTTTTAAATTCTCGTTAAGAATCTTCTAAAGTTTTAAACTTAATGAAATTTCACTTATATTAATATTGTTTAATTGATTTAAACACAATTTACAAATAAAACATTCGGATAAAGTTAAAAAAACACTAAATTCAACAAACTTTCCAAGCTTTCCTATGTGAAATGTTAAACAAAACAAACCACGGTCGGACTACCACGCGTTGTTGCCGAATTTCTACTTCGTGGCTTGGAAGTAAAGGTGGCTGTGATAGACCCCGTGTCACATCAGGTTTAGTAATGGAGTGTCACGAGTCACTAACTCAAGCTTCGGATGGTAATACCGTCATCCTGAAGTGGGTTAAAGGACACAATAGGAATTAAGGCAACCGCATTGCTGACCAATTATCTAAGAAGGCGGCAGGCCTAAGACTCTTAGGACCTGGGGATCTTTTTGGTTGGTCAACTACAACAATCGCGAAAATTGTCAAATGTCACTCCCATACGCAAACCGTAAAAAGACGGGAAGAAGGGAAAGGATGTAAACTTGCCAGGGTAACACTAAGTAACCTTAAAGAGTCAACATCAAAGAAGTACTTGGAAATGACCAGGAAAAATCTACGTTTGGCAGTTGGTTTTTTAACTGGTCATTGTCAACTAAGCAAACACTTCCACACACTGGGGCTAGTAGGCCCACCTCTATGTAGGAAGTGTGAACGAGAAGACGAAACTATAGAGCATGTCCTATGTGATTGCCCAGAGTTATAGTTAATACGAGAGTACGCGTTCGGCGAGTCCTGGCCCAGAAAGGGGGGGGGGGGGGGGGGGGGGGGGGGGGGGGGGGGGGGATTGGGGGGGGGGGGGGAAAAAAAATAACACAAAAAAAAAAACAAAAAAAAAGGGGGGGAGGGGGGGGGGGGGGGGGGGGGGGGGGGGGGGGGGGGGGGGGGGGGGGGGGGGGGGTTTATAAAAAAAAAAAGGGTAATTATATATTATATATTATTTAAATATAATATAAAAATAATATATATATTTTTTTTATGTGTGGGGGGGGGGGGGGGGGGGGGGGGGGGGGGGGGGGGGGGGGGGGGGGGGGGGGGGGTTTGGGTGGGGGTTTGTTTTTTTTATTTTTTTTTTTATCTAAAGGAAATATTTGGGTGTAGATGATGGGGGAATGTGGAATAAGAAGTGTTTGGATGTTGGGTATTGGTGTGTGGGGGGGGGTGTGAGAAGGGAGTGATATATGTTGGATATTGGGGAAATGTAGGTGTTATTTTATTGAAATAAAGTAGTTCATGAGAAAATAATGGTTAGTATTAGGTTTAAGGAGGTTTATGGTTATAAGGTTATAGATGGTTCTGTATATTTGGGTGATATGTTAAGAATTTAATTTGTATTGATAGGGTTTGTTATGGCTGTTAATTTGTAATTTATGGTGTGTGGGATTGTATGTTGATTTTTTGAAAGAATTTGACTAATGTTATTTTATTATATTTGTTTTTTGGGTAATTTCGAATATTACAATTAGGAGTGTCAGTTATATATATTGAGAATATTTGATTTTGGTAATGGGTGGTAAGGTACTAAATGTTGTGAGTTTTAGGGGTGGTATTGTTGAGGATGGTTTATAAGAATGTGAGGGGGTAGGGGTGGGGGGGATTAGATGGTATGTTTGTGATATATATGAGTAGAGTTTTAAGGGAATGTTTTTTGAGTTTGTTTGAGGAATGTAAAATTTGATATGGGTAGGAATGGGGTATGAATTTGGAAGGAAATAGGAGGTAAGGGTGGTAGGAAAGAGTAAGGAAGAGGGGGGTGAAGTGGTTTGGATGGGGGGTAGAAGTGTGGGGGGAAGTTGGGAGAGGAGATTTAGGAATTGGGTAGAAATTGTTGTAGGAAGTGAGGTAGGGTTTTGGGGAAGGAAAGTAGGGTTTGGGTAAGGTAGAGGTAGTAATTTTTGTAGAATGTGGTATGGTCGGGGTAGTCGTGTGTGATGTTTTCGGACATCTATTTTAGCGCTGAGGATGTAAATTAGACGTCAACGCCATTGTATAAAGTACTAAAAGTGGTGTCATCCTGTGCATATTAAGAATGTATTTTGGGAAATAAAACGTAAATGTTTAAAGAAACTTACATTTATTATTACATATATTTATTTATTAATAACCAATGGAACAAATTCACTGTCAAAATTATACAAAAATTCAACATTATAGAAAAATAGACAAAATTACAGATAAAATAAAATATACATGAATAAAATAAATAAGTACACATTTATAATAAGTTTCATTTAGCATTTAAGTGCTTCAAATAGTACCTAAAGCTATTGATATAAAAGTTTTAGACCATCTCTATGTGTGAAACATAATTAGTTCTGCGGTAACGAACATGGAAATGTAAATTCTGACACAGTGAATGGGAAGGAATATGAAAACAAACTAGCTGAAGCAATTCAGTAGATTGGTTATTTTATAAACAAGTTGAAAAATAAAGATTAAAAGGTAACACTTTCGGTAAGAGAATCCAGATTCAAGAAATTGATCATATCAGAATAAGAATATGGTCTAGACAATTTACAAGAACAGTTGATGCTTGTAGATAAGTCAGTATAAATTTAATCAACACAAAAATGATTTTTAATGCAATTATAACATAATCAGTGTAAATTAGTAGAAGTTGAACAACTAGACAGTAAGTAAACCACCCTGACCAGTATGAAGCTGATTCTTCAAATTTACTGTCAAAAAATCAGTCAGTAAAGCCTCGACAATTTTAGGAATAGCAGAAAGAATTATAATGGAACGATAATAAGGAATCCATGAGTTAAGGATAAAATCAATAAATAAATTGTAATGAAAAGTGACCCTCAGTCAGAGATTTATAAAAAATAAGCCATAGATGCCTACATAAAAAGAATGCACAATTCCTTAAAAATAAGTTAAGATATTATGTCTGGACCAAGACCTTTATTGGCATTAAGACACTGTAAGCATGTGTCACAAATTTTAATAGTTAAAAAAGTGAATATGGCTATGACTGATATGGGATCTTTGACTACACTTGTCTACACAAGAGAAAGAAGGATTGTGAATACTGCTAAAGAAATTGACAAAATTGTTGAAATTTTGGTTCTTAAAAACAGAACCATTCAACTTCCCTTATCGCTTCCCATTCTGATTTCCCTTACAATTGCGTGTTCAGCAATTAAAAGCAGACAAGTCAATTTTTGAGTTTTAAAGTTGAAATCATAAGTATGAAAAAGATCAATACCTAATATAGAACTTTGTCTGTTTTCTTTCAACAGTAGATTAATTTTTAGGTATTTATTTTTAATATATAAAACAGTCTCAAAAATTGGACTGTTCCTTTCTGTCCATGAACCACACAATTTAATCATTACAAAATTAATCATATTTGCTAATGCAACATGCAAGTTAAATTTTATCTGCCCTCTCTTTAAATATTTCCTCAGATATTTCATTATTAAGTTTCAACTTCCTTCCCCATGGCAACTCTGGTTTTGGAGTTTTTCCAAGCAACATCTGAAAACAAAATTAATGTACATTCATAAAATGAACAAACTAATTTCAGATTTAGTTCATTATACTTTGCTTCTTGTGAATAAATCATAATTCAAAGTAAAATTAAACACATGAATTTCAAGTGCTGTAGTTTTAATGAATCTCACCTGAATTATAAGAATACCAACCCAACCATTGGTATTTATTTCTAATGACCAACTGAGCAGTAATTACACTTTTATACGTAAAAGATAAAAATAAAAATAACTGTATAAATACAATATATGGCCAACAACAAACCTTTATCTCATAAGCTAGCTGTAGTTCTTAAAGCAATCTCATAGCCAGACCTGAACATTTATGAGTTGGTAAAATTTACCATCTAAATTACATATAAGACACAGTTAACAATATGCTTCATCGGCTGTATGTGGCCACTTAAGTGATAGTGTAAATTCTTAAATGTACCTTAAATTGATTTATGTTTACAAGTTACAAACCTTTTAAAATCAGAGCTATATGTGTGTCCTCAAAAGCTTTTCCCTAGCCAACTATCTTTTCCTTGAATTTTATTCCAGATCAGCTTCTTATGGCTTCTCCTAACAAATTCATTTATGGTCTTCTCACCAATTTTGGAAAGCTCATTATCCTAAAATATAAATCAACATGTAACAGTAATCTAACTACCCCACAAACTTGATCATCCATGCTTAATTATTTCAGCTTAAACTATCTAATAAAAAAACAGCCTCTGTTACAAAATCAATCAAACATTTATTTGCAAATTTTGGTTTCTCATAACCATGGTCAATGCCTATTAAATCTACAATTTTAGGACATATAAACAAATTACACAAGATAGGATATGACTGACTACTAAAACTCTTTTTTTTTAGTGGGATTCCATCAAAATGTACACAAATTTCTATAACATTGTTTTTTTGTGAAGATAAAAATACCATTGAAATTTGAATCATATGGATCAGAGTATTTGTTCTCTGGGTGAAGCGAAGCAAGAAGGGTTCTAGCATTTGAACTCAAATGAGAAAGGTCAGGAACTTCTTTATGAATTTTTAATAAATCACCTACATAAGGGATTGGACAAACCTCGATACCCATGCACTTTTTAGAGCCACACAAGATCGAGAGGAGTATGCCAGAATTGTCGCCAACATCCACTAATTGGATAGGGCACCATAAGAAGAAGAATAAATCACCTAGTATTTAAGGACAAAGTCCAGTTGAATAACTTATTAGAAAAATTAAAAACATCTCGATAAGGTTCTCCAGAATTCTCATTACAACCATGTTTAGACCCTTCTTCAGTTTCATTGAAAGAAGAGCTTTGTAAAGGATCACCGGAATGGTCGTCAAATCGGAATTATTGTAACGTGAACTATTTGAACTGAAACTCTCATCAAAATATGAGATGGAATATTGAGGTTATTAATATTTTCAACAATATTCTCTACGTTTTTCGTAACCTTCCTCTGTTGATGACGCTTAGAAACAAATCGTTTTTTTTTAACATAAGTAAAAATTACACTTACCTTTAAAATAAAACCAATTTCTGAAGTATAAACTAACACGTGGTACCAAACCTTTAACAATATACTATAACCACAACCACAAAGCCAAGCATCAAAAAACCAATGCACTGTATACTGCTTAAATAGAATTCTTTAATTTGGTTTATTAAAGCATTAATAATATAAATATAATTAAACTGTGCCATTTGTTTAAACAGGTATATGACAGACAATGACCGACAATGACAACATCAACATTATTTTGTTCAGCCAGAGTATATACTACCACTTGTTCATCTTTGAAAAATGATTTCAAGATTCATCTTGTTGATAAAAATCATATTTTTACTTATTAGAATTAGCAAACATATATCCTCGTGATAACTAAAATAATAAAACAATTGTAACGAATTATCTAGAAATAAAATATTTTTACTTTCCCTTAAAAAAACATGTTTTGTATATATTAAACTATACAATTTTTAATTAATCATGATTTAGCCCTTTCGCTTTTAATTATTTTATTAACGTAAATATTTTTTTATTTTATTAAAATATTTGCTATTTGATCCCCATAATTGGTAAATGTCGGATGTCCAGAAAACGTCCGAGTTCGGACGTCCAGGAAACGTCCGAGTATGGACGTCCAGGGAACGTCCGAGTACGGATGTCCAGAGAACGTCCATATTTAGTCCACCCAAAGTACGTCCCACTTCGTACGTCCATAGTACATTTTACGTCCAGGGACGTCCGGACTAAAACTGGACGTATATTGGACGTCCATAGGACGTCGTGTGTTACTAGGGTAATAATTCTTCTAAAATTTTGAGATATCACGTTTTTTTTTTTGTAATAATGGCTTGTTAAGGAGTTGGTTAATAATTATTGGATTTAATAGTACAACATTATTTTTACTTATACCGTCACAAAAAAAATATTTGAATATATTGGTAGTTGGGACTAATTAACTTAGTAGAAGGGATCCTATTTATAAAGAAACATTAATAAATAGGTACTAAGTGCATCACCTATTAAATTAGTAAATTTAAAATATTAAGAAACTTAATTTATTAGACAAGAGAAAAAATATTAATCTTAGGCGATTGGAATACAAGAGTAGATAAGGACATTAACAGGGGATTAGTGTTGGAATGGAAAACCCATTCAGTGAACAAACCATTAACAACAAATATACATTTTTGCCTGAAGAGAGAAATGCGAAAAGCTTAATCGACTATATAGTCTATACGAGAAACCTAGAACAAAATATAAAAAACATCTTAACGGAAAAGGAACCAGAACTGTCTACACAACACAGAATGGTAACTGCAAAAGTGGAGGATGGAAAAATGGTGAAAGTGGAAAGAAAAGAGTATAAGAAAGTAATTGTAAACAAACTAAAGATAGAAAGTGTGCGAAAATTTTACACGCAGGAAACTAACAAAAGACTGAGACAAATAGAGTGCCAAAAGAAACATGGACAATGGAAGAAGGATGGAATCTTTACAGTGAAGTATTAAACATAACAACAACTGAAGTGTGTGGAATCAAAAAATATAATAAACAGTTGAAAAGGACAAGATGGTAGAATACAGAATTGAAGACAGAAATAAAAAAGAAGAAAACAGCATGGAAAAAATACATCGAAACGGGATTAGAAGAAGATAAAGAAAAATACTATAGGCAGAGACGATTGGTAAAAAAGACAGTCGCACAAGCAAAAGCAAAAACATGGAAACAAATTGGAGAAGAACTTCAGGAAGAATATATTACAAATAATAGAAACTTTTGGCCGACAATACGACACATAAGGCAAGGAGGACGAAAGGAAATAAATGCAGTAAGAGATACTTCAAACCAAATACAAATAATCCCAGAACAAGTAGCTAGGGTATGGAAAGAATATTACGAGAAAAAATTTGATACCGAAGTGATAAAGAATGACAACATAAACAATGAAGGCGAAGAAAACACAGAACTAGATCAAATAAGTAGAGAAGAAGTAATAGAAGGATTATCAAATATAAAAATAGGCAAGGCAGGTGGAGATGATGAAATTGAACCGGAAATGGTAAAATGCATGGGAGAAGAAGAAATAAACTGGCTATGGAAAATATATAAGGAGGCGTAGGAAAAACAAAAAATCCCTGAAGACTGGCAGAAGTATGTCATCGTACAAATATACAAAAAAGGAGAACATGTAAACTGCGACAAGCAGTTTACATGTAGAGCAATATGTCTGTCATCGGTATGCTTTAAAATATATACGAAAATAATAGAGAAGAGACTGAGACAAGAAGTAGAAATGGTATTGGGAGAAGACCAAACGGCATTTAGACCGGGAAGACAGACAAATGACAACATATATATCATTAGAAACCTAATAGAAAGAAGCATAGATACAGGGGAAAACTAGTATTAGCATTCATAGACCTAAGGGCAGCATTTGATACGGTAGAAAGATATATTATAGGGAAACGCTTGAGAAAAATAAATGTACCTAATGCATTAATAAAAATTATAGAAAGTACTTACAAAGAGGTAAAAGGAAGGGTACAAATAACAGGGGAAAGATCGGAAGTATTTAATTGGAAGAGAGATATTAAACAAGGAGATAGTCTCAGCACTTTGCTATTCATAATAGTAATGAACGAATTGATATAAAACACTAGTCAGAACCAATCAACTACAGACAATAATAGAGACAATAATAAACTGGTATGGGCATCTGATGAGGATGCAATCTAATAGAAGAACAAGAAAAGTTTATGAAGCAAAAAACATCGGAAAATAAAATGAGGCAGACCAAGCAAAAAATGAATACAGCAAGTAGTAGAGGCAGAAAAACTTAAACAAAAATCACTCGAGGAATTGAAAATAATGGCAGGAAACAGGAAAGAATGGAAGAGGTGGGTAAATAGAAATTAAAATAGCTAGCCCAAATCCGACACCTAATAGGGTAAAAGGAAGGGGAGAAAGAAAGAAAGAATTTATTAGTAAAAAAGAAATCACAAAACATATAAAAAAACCTTAATCTTCGTTTGGTGTTTTACACAAACCGACTGGCAAATCTTCCCAGAAAGTCAAACGATTTGAGGACATATGAGACTTTAATTTTGTTATTAAATTTCTCTTCCTCTCCATAAAAATTCTTCGACACTCTGCCTTATGTACTGGTTGAGTTCAGATGGCATTTGTATATTTTTTCAAAAAAAAATTTATAAAATCTGTATATGCGGATTTGAAGTTAGTTTTATACGATATAATTTTTTTACCTCTCTCAAATTTCAAGGATACAATATCCTTTAAATAAACACGTGGGTTCATATTTTTCAACTTGTGTTTTGATTAATAATCAGTGAGTTTAAAAAAGTCCCCGATTTTCATTGAATGAACATTAAAGTTAGAAGAATTGGCATTTGACACTGCTTGTATAAAATCATTGAAATCATAAACTTTCGACATTCTTTTAAGTGACATTTCTACTTGGTGGTGGAACGAATCTGCTACCATGAATGTGTGCCTTGCCTGAAAATACTTTAAAATTACACTTTCGGCAGCTATTACTGATGAATTTACAATGAATAATAAAAAACTAATCAATGTAAAGTTCTTGTTCTGGCTGGAGCAGTTGTCTAACCTGATTGTGATATTTGTGGCATCCCTATTAGCGAACAGAAAGGCATAAAATACCGAGACAATATCTTCCTTAGATCGCCCTGAGATGGCTTTATGTTATACAACAGCAAATGGATATTTCTTGCTCCTAGTTCCTAATGGAACGAAACTTTGGTTAAATGCAATTATCCGAGTAGTGAAAATGATTTCCTTGAACGTGACTACCCTAGGCAACATAACTACCTAAAATAAATCTGAGATTAGAGATTAACTGAAAATTAAGATTATATACCGTACCTTTTGTAAATCAGCAGCTACAAAAATATCAGAAAAAGTCTTAGCTTTTTCTACGTCATTTTGATATTCGTTTCTGGCCTTGATTGCTTTATCATTATGTTCCATCCAGGTCACACATTCGTCATCGGATTGTTTCAATATGTCATGGTTTGTTAATCTTTGATGAAGACTATATTCTTCACAAGCCCAGCACTCTTCATGTCCCATATTTGTAAATGAAATATTCATATCTACTACAACTGTACTATAAAGCTCATAGGAACATTCGTTGACCATAACCTTTTCCTTACAATCCATATACATTAAAAATATAGAAATATCACTTGGTAAGTACTTTCTGAAAGGTGCGTGTTCCCTACGATAGTGTGAAATGATTGGTTGACAGGAACCGTGGAAGTCATCTATCTTTCTAGAAGATGGATGACTTCTTTGATCTTGTTTAGAAGCTATTAATCAATTTTCTGTATTTCTGTCAAATATTTTTGTCAAAACCTAACGTGGCTAAGAGAAATACTTTGCAGACGTTTACTTCTAAGCCTTCTTTCACGTTTTCAATGATGTTTTCGCAAACATCGTAAAACGATGTTTTAATCGTTTGGTACAATTTGATTAACAGGTAAAGGTTTATCAGGTCCAAAACCAAAATGAAACATTGATTTCTCAGTAGACGACTGTGCAACTGGTGAATTGACTTGTCTTTTTTTTGTTTGAGATTTTGTAATATTTAAATCAGTGTGATTAAAAACAGAATTTTACTTGTTTGGAACTGGTTTAGATACCGGAATATGTTTATTAGTTGTAAGCAAACTAGGAAAATCCCGTTCATATTCTGCTAAACATTTAAAGGAATTGTTACTTATAAAACTTGAAAAAGATTTTTTTCACAGTAATTACATGCTTCCACAGAAGATATGCTATGTTTAGTCATTATATTTATTATTTTTTTTTTTGTCTGTCATATTTGGGTGATTTATTAAATATCGACAGATGATTCCTACTTTTACAATAAATACAAAATACAACTTCTCTATTACAATTATGGTCTGTTTCTATAATTTTCCTACATTAAATATACAGTTCTTGTATACTTTTACACTGTTTGGATACATGTCCAAATCTAAGACATTTATAACACTAAATGACTTTTCCAATATACTGTTCAACAGGACAAAATACCTTATTAAAAGAAACATAATTCAGAGTATTCAGAGATCCCTCAGTAACACTGTATTCATAAAGAAAACATTATTACTGAGGGCCGAAAGTTCCCGAAAATATATGTAATGTTTATTTTAATAAGTTACAGGGGTGAAAAAGAAGAGAAAATTAATTTGATTTTTAATGTCAAATATGTCATTCAAAAAACTTTTTGTTTATTTTAAGGAACTTTCGACCCTCGGTAATAATGCAATCTTTCATTTTGTGTTCAAATTTTTCAAAAATATTTATCAGTTTTCTCAGGATTCCAAAAAAAATGAATGCATTTAAAAAGCATTGGCCCGAAATTTGGCGCCTACGTTTTAAAGATTTTCCAATTTTAATGCTTGATTATTAACTTTTTTAATAATTAAAAATTATTTGCTTCCAGTAAAGACTATAACCAAACCTTGATGCGATTTCTACCTATGCTTTTAATTTCTAAAATATTTGTAGATTTTAATTTTTTGAACAGTCATCGGATATAAACTACCTAAATTTTCAACATTTATTTTTAATATAATCCCAAATATTTTTATTATTATACTTATCTGAGTGTAAATTAAAGGTTTTCTTTTCCGTGTCAGCTCCTACACTGTTAACATTTCTTATGGTGTTGCTTTAATTATCAGTTTTTTTTCAAATGGTACTCACTATTATCTACTAACATTTGCGTCATCGAAGATCTGCATTAATGTCCCCAATTGTGGGAACAAAAT
Organism: Diabrotica balteata; assembly: GCA_918026665.1. Lineage (NCBI taxonomy): Eukaryota > Metazoa > Arthropoda > Insecta > Coleoptera > Chrysomelidae > Diabrotica > Diabrotica balteata. The sequence continues at coordinate 48,828,170 of OU898278.1, forward strand.
GGAAGTTTACAACCGTGAAACACTTATTGTTTCACTGTACGCTCAAAATAAAAATACTAATTATACATAAAAAGTGAATCACAATACTAATTAGAAGACCGGCTCGTTTATTCTGTTGATTGCACTTAAATTTTAAATCTTCTTCTTCTCATGCCGTCGTCTCCTTTCGAATGTTGGCGATCCAAATGGCAATTCTAATTTTTGGAAACTGCTGCGCGAAAGATTTCTGCGGATTAGCGGTCGAATCATCTCCACAGGTCTTTCAGCCACGAGTTCTGGCGTGTTCTTACTGATCTTTTGCCCTGTACTTTTCCTTCCAGTATAACTTCAAGTAATTCATATCTTTCGCCTCTTAACACATGACCCAAGTATTGCATTTTCCTCTCTTTGATTATTCTTAGTAATTCTTTTTGTTTACACATTCGACGAAGTACCTTAACATTATATTGTAAAAAATATTTTCATGCTAATGAATGTTTTCCCTGCTTGGTCGATTAATGATAGTATTTCTTTTTTTTTTTTATTACACTGACTATTGATAGTTGCTCCTAAATATTTTATGGAATTTACCTGTTCTATTATTTGACCCTTGGCATACGCGTACGTTTATTGGTGTCTTTGAAAATACTTAAGTTTTAGTTTTGGAAACGTTTAGATGTAAACGGAACATTTCGCTTTGGTGAACTACAGCATTTATTATATTTTGTAGTTTTTGTGTGTTGCTTGCTATTAAAACAGTATCATCAGCTTATCTGATGTTGTTTATGCATTTCCGTTAATCTTAATTCCGCCTTGGACCTGGTCTAACGCTTCTCTGAATATTGACTCCGAATACAAATTAAACAGTAGCGGTGATAAGACGCAACCCTGTCTTCCTTCTCGTCAGATTTGTGTATCTTTGGATATTGTGTGCTCTTTTTTAATTGTTGCCGTTTGGTACCAGTATAGTTCTGAGATAATTCGCAAGTCTTGTTTGCCAACTTCAGTGGTTCTCAGAATTTTCATCATCTTTTGATGGTTAACGCAGTCAAATGCTTTTCGATAGTCAATAAAACATGCACATACATCTACATTCATGTCTCGGCATCGTTGCGTTAACACATTTAAAGCAAAAAGAGCCTCTCGTATTCCCAATCCGTTTCGAAATCCGAATTGAGTGTCACTCATCTGGAACTCGCTCTTCTTGTAAATTTTAAATCGATACTGTTTAAAAATTTCACTTTGACAGGTATTTGACGTATAAGGGATACTTATGATATCTTTAACAAAAACACAATATAGTACAAAAATCAATTTATTTTAACGCAAGAAGGTTAATAAAAAACAACAATCAAACTAAAGCATTTATTAAATATAATAATTTTCAAATATTTTATTACAATTGTCTCTACAAGCGATACATTTTAAAACTTAACCAAAAGTCAATGGTTTAGATTGTTCCACACACTTTGAAAGATAAGTCGAAACAAGTATTGTTAGATTTACTATTTTCTACTTTTTGTGCTGATGTGATTAATGTTCAAAAAAGCGAGATTAGTGGTAGTTCACACTTCAAAACTAGCCCAATTTTCGTATTACGAATAGTGTAAATGCAGAATTACTTTTATGTCCTAGTTTATGATCTTTCATTCATTGTATTTAAAAACATATAATAGGAAAATGCCATTCTACATATCTAAAAATTAGACGAATAATTTTTAAATAAAATCAAATAAAATAATTTATTAATTTTTTGAACCTTATATATATACATATATATATATATATATATATATATATATATATATATATATATATATATATATATATTAGGTATTGTGATTTTTAAAGTCTTGGTGCGCCAAGCAATTAATTAGCTAATTAATTAATTAAAATTATTTTAATGATATGATTATGATTCTATCACACTTTTTAATTCTCTTATCAAAGGGTTAAATTCGTGCTTCAATATCTATGCTTCACATGTGAAAGGTAAGGTCCAAAGAATACCGGAATAATAAAAAACACATATGATATAACACTATATATTGAAATAAAAATAATGAAATAAAATTCACACTCAAATGTTTTCAATAAACAATATCTCATATAATGATTCTTAAAATTTTGTTCTACGTACGTGAACCTTCAAAATTAATGGTATAAACAATATTAGTTAAAATCTCAAAATCCCAATTATTATTCTAAATCTCCTAATCAAAAATTTATATATTTTCTAAAGTAATTGTAAAAATTGTGTTATCAATAAAAGAAAAACTGCAGAAAAACAAAACGATCTCTCTCTGATGATGAGTGGTCCAAATCCTTGTTCCTGGTAGCCTATATTATCTATTCTTAGCAGCTCCCTAGGTAATCAGCAATCTTACAACAAATTGTTGCAAGTATATCGTCCTTAATGATCTCCTTCAAAAGCACTAATCATTCAAATTATGATAGCCTTTCTCCTCTCGATAAACTGAATCTCTCGTTGGCCCGAGTGAAAAATGACTCTTGGAATATGTTCTCTTTACGATAAACTGAATCTCTCGTTGGCCTGAACAGTGACTCTTGGAATATAAGTAGAAAAATATGACCTACAATATTTTGCTGCTTCAGCTTCTATCAGATACACTAACTCCACAAAAACTCACTAACATTCAACACTACTGCTTGCTATCTCTCGGGAACCACCAGAGAACAATGACTGTTCGTCTTACACACTTGGAAAACCAACACTATCTTTTCTATTTAAAAAACTGACTAAAGTCTTATTCTTAAACCAATCATCCCACCTTTTTCAATCTCATCCAATCAAAACGCTTCATACATCTCCCATTTCTTCGTTTCGATAACACACAAATTTGTACCTACAATTATAAAATTTCCTAAAACTATTTTACAAAATAATCTTTTCCTACCAATTCCTAAGAACTAACAAAAACATGTCTTTCTAAAATCTATTCTATTGTCCTAATTACTGCACAACATTTATTTGGAAACACCGCTTCAATTGTCTATGGATTTCACTTAAAATTATGCGGGTCACTCAAGTATATTATAACAAAGAAAATAAATTATGCATACCTTACGTTTTGTTCAATAAAGGTAATCCAAAAATTTAAAGACTTTCCTTCTTCGAAATGTTTGTTGGTTACTATCCTTCTTATCTGAATTATTTTAATTTTTTGGAACTTTGAAATATTTTAAGCAAACCAATATTTTTCTTGATTTTACGTATCATAACATATATATATATATATATATATATATATATATATATATATATATATATATAATATATAGAGTTATATGCGCTTTCTGTTTTGGATAAAAACCATATTTTCACGACGTTTCGGCAAGGTCGCACTTGCCATTGTCAACTCAGGTAGTAGCTCTTCTCGCTCATGCTTGAAGTTAACCTTGCCGAAACGTTACCAAAATAATGGTTTCATCAAAACCAAAATTATTCAACGCGGTGTCAAACCCGGAAAACTACTGAAAATTGATTTAAGTTGAATAAAATTGTAGGTAGAGTTACTAGAAAATTATTAAGTGGGTTTGTTTTTAAAGGTTAAAATCCATCATATAAATATATAACCACAGGACATATGGCGTAGTAGCGTATGATATTTATCAGCTAGGAGAATAAATCACGACATAAAATTCTGGACTTTTTTCCTCTGACTTGCTAAGAGACTTAGAAATGATATACAAAGCCTCGGATATTGTACGTAAGATGTTCAAGATTCTTGAACCAAAGAGCTTAAGCCTAAAAGGTAATATAAATTATATTATAACTTGAAACCGATATCATGAATGTTTTAGACAGGTAACAATACGTTTAAAAGGCAAAATAGGAAGATTCTTGGTATATATATCATTAGAAGATTTAAGTATCCTGGAAAATAATTAATTTGAAGAAGACTTAAGGAATGTGCTAGATCAATTCCCCAAATGCTTATGAGCTGATAATTGAAAAAGACCTTATACTAGAGTGGATAAAAGAATAACCAGTTTAAGGGATTAGTCGAACTACATCTGAGAAGGATGGGGATCTCCATGATTGTCTTTGTGACGGTTAAGAGGAGATACTTTAACTGTTGACCTTCTCAGGATCCATAGTCTATGGTGGATTTTAAAATGGTGCAGCCTACATGGTCAGTAAGTTGCAGCATTTTAAAATCCACCTACTTATTTATTAAATATAAGTAATCTGGTTTGTCTGGATAATCGAGTGGATTATAATAGTGCAGATATGTATTACTTTTCAACTCTTTTCTCGTTTGGGCATTTATGTCAAAATTCTAATATATTTTACAAGAGATAATTTAGAACGAATTTAGTTCTGAACAATATCGGAAATGTCTTTGTGGACTAGACAATGATCTATTGTTATGTTGTGTTAAGTTGTAAATCTACCTTAATATTTGTAAACCTACCTTTACATTAGTGACATGTCAAGTAGAAAGAGAAGTCCGGGAGTAAAGAATAAGGACAAACATTGACAACCGACAGACTGGACTTATGGCTCTTTAGAATAATTATGTATTAGTATTAGTTTGTCTTGTAATAAATATTATATACAGAAATGAGTCGTCTGTTATAACAAAAAGCCCACAAAGTAGAACAAACATGGTGTCAGAAGTCAAAAAAAGGAAGTCAAATATCGAAGAGTTATTATGTTATAAGTTAAAAACGCCGAAACATAACCTAAGAACACGTGTTGTGGAGTTCAAGCAAAGAGATATTTATTATTAAAAACAGTCAATATATAAAATGGACATGGAAGAACAAGATGCTGTAGAGCAGAACCAACCAGTCATTGTAAAAATAAAAAGTAACGTAGTCAGCAACGAAATTCAACCGTTATCAATGGAGGGAAATTTAGCTTACTTCTGGGAAGAATGGTACATGAATTTCAAAATATTTTTGAGGGCGACAGGTATAGAGCAGAAAAATGATGCAAGAAAGGTAGCTCTATTATTACATTATATTAGTCTAGATAGATGCAAGAAAAATTTACAAGTAATTTGAGGTTAACATGGATACTATAATATTTAAAATGGTAATAGAGAGATTTAAAAAATATTGCAACCCGACGTAATAATTTAACAGTAGAAAAACATTATTTTCTTACTACAGTACAGAAAGATGGTGAAGCCATTAGGGATTTCATGACTAGTTTACAAAATTTCAGTTCAACAGGTGAATTAGGAATTTTAAAAGAAAGTTTGGTGTGTGACATGTTCATTACTAGTTTAAATTCCAAACACCCTTCACTTAAGCAAAAACTATTGCAGGAGATCTGACGACAGAAAAGGTATTCCAAATTGCGCAAAATATAATAACAACTTAAATGCAAGCCCAACAGTTAAATAAAAATTCAGAAGCCGTGGTATAAAAAGTGGAGAAGAATGAAGATGATCCAGGTTCGAATTTTTACTAAAATAGCAGTTGCAAGAGTCACAATTCAAATTATTCAAGGTATAGAAGTGAAAGAGCAGGTCCAAGTTGGAGAAATGATAACAACACAACAGACAAGGTGGTCCTTAAGTAATTGTACAAAAAGAAACCGTAGATTCAACACTTTAAAATATTACGACTTAAGCCAAATTGCTTTAATAAAATGTTGATATTAAGAAAGATACAGGGTGTTAAAGTGGAAATTAAAAATTTTAATTTTTGCTATAACTTTCATGTTTGTGAAGATTTATGTATAAAAATTCATAACTGGGTACTATTGAACATCAGGAATTAAAATTTGATGCATACTTTGATGCTGCTAATAAAGGGCGCCACTTGTGCCACATATGTGACATACATTTTCACTTAACTTTTTTACTCTTTAAGTTATTGGTGTTTGTGATAAAAAATATTAAAGATACATAATTTTAACCCAAAAAGCGTATACTTGTTAATAACTTCAAAACTCAACAGTTTTCGAGAAAATTACATTTTAAAAATCAACTACATAATTCTGATTGAACGCAATTACTCCTGGTAACGAAAGAAAATTATACAAAAACATCAATACTTCTGAATTTTGGTATAAAATGCCTTGTGAATTCGATATAAAATTCTGAATATTTGCTGAGCGTGCAAAAAATTTAAGGTTATTATTGAAAAAACATATTAGTTTTCACTGGACAGACGTGCAGGTAAGAGAATTTGAGGCGCTTAAAGGAATGATTAGTCAAACACCAGTATTAGCATATTTTGATAACAATCTACCAATAACATTATCAGTTGATAGTTTAAAGTTTACAGTTGGTGCAGTGATTTTACAAAACAAAAAACCTATAGTATACACATTTAAATCTTTGTCACTTTGTCAATCTAGTTCGGATGTGCTAGATTTAAACAATATGTTTATGATAGAAAAGTACAAGTTAAAACAGATTATAAACCATTAGTCAGTCTTTTTAAGAAACCATTGTCTGAGGTTGTAGCACGTTTGCAAAGAATAATGCTAAACTTACAGCTTTATGATTTAGAAGTTAGCTGTACTACAGGAAAATTTATTTCCATCGCAGATACATTAAGTCGGGCACCAGTAGAAGGTCCAGGCACTACTGATAGTGGAGATGAAGAGTTACGTGTACAGGCAAGTTTATTAGTTAAATATTTAGCTGTGGCTTCAAAGAAATTAATGAAAATACAGGCAGCAACCAAAACTGATAGAGTTTTACAGTTTATTTAAGTTCGAAAAATAAATTGGAAACCGAAATTAAACCATATTCTAATTTTAATCATGAAATATATGTTGTGAATGGACTAGTCTTTAAAGGAAACCAAATAGTAATTCCTGAGTCATTACGTCATATCATATTGGAAATAATTCATGAAGGTCATTGTTAGCATAAAAAATGTATTCAGCAAGCACGTACAGTGGTTTTTTGGCCAGGAATGACAGTGTATATAAAGAATAAAGTTGAACAACTTCCAGGATGTATTAAATATCATAAATCAGATAGTCCAGAACCACTTTGGACTACCACATGAAATACCGACTCAAAATATTTTTAAATAATGCCTCTAAATAATACGTCAGCAAAAGAGGTAATTGGTACAATGAAGTATTTATTTGCGGGTCATCGAATGCCATTTATCTTAATGTCTGATAATGGTCCTCCAATCTCCTCAAAAGAATTTCAGTCATTTTTAGTAGATGGGGATATTACCTATCAAACTTTTAGTCCCTATTAGCCAAAAAATAATGGTTTGGTATAAATAACAGTTCAGAGTGTCAAGAATATGTTTAATAAGTGTATAGAGTCAGGCTCTGATTCTTATCAGGGAATGTTGCACTACAGAAATACAATATTAGAATGTGGGTATTCTCCAGCTTCCTGTATAAGATAATCTATTCTTGTACTTACTTAATCTGTTAAATTAGCTAATAAATAAAAAATAATATTAATAAGTTAATGGTTGTTCTTGTAAACAAACAAAATCTATGCTTTACTTACCTCGTGAGCACTTCTAAAATTAAAATCAAGAATATTTGCAGCGTTTAAAGATACTGGTCTCCGACTAATACAGGTGACCATATTTAAGAATGGTTTTTTAATATCAACGGAATGTTCATACCAGTTGCTTGAATATGCAAAATTTTGCGTCTTTTCTGCCTAAAATTTAAAATATTGCTACTATAAGACAGACTGCTACAAAACAGCAAAAATTGCTAGCATATGTTAAAGGTAGGTAGGTAAAAATTCGATAAACGACAAATGGGTCATTTGCGCATAAATTGTTAATATACCCTTTATTCATTTTTTTTTTTCGGAAATTTATGATAAAATTTTGTCACTGAAAGATAATAAACTGTGGTCAGGATAATGTTCCTAGTTATTTTCTAAAAAGATTAGACTATTTATCTTCCGTATTGTTTTTTATTTGCAAAATAAGAGCAAATCGTAGCCAGAAGCAACACAATTTGGAAAAAAAAAAACAGAAAAGAGACAATTCATCAAAAGCTAGAATTACTTCCCTTGACACCTTACAGTAGAAAAGGAACGGTTATTTATGTATATGTATGTTTTTTATTTATTATTTTAATTAGTTTGGAATAAAGCTTTATTACTCATATTTTTGGTTCTAACAATGTTGAGTGAAGACAATTTAGACGCCTTGGTAGATCTTTTAATTACATTTATGGGTCTGGTCAAATACCTCAGGACTGGCTTCAATCAACCTTTATACCAATCCCAAAAAAGCCAAACGCTAATAGTTGCCACCAATTCCAAATGATCAGCTTATTGAGCTAGGTCCTAAAACTCTTTTTAAAGATAATTCACACAAGAATATACAACAGATGTGAAAAAGACATTAGCCCCACACAGTTCGGTTTCAGACAAGGATTTGACACAAGAGAAGTACTTTATAGCATAACTGTCCTACTCCAGAAATACAGAGATCAGCAAAAATATGTCTTCCTATGCTTTATAGATTACCAGAAAGCGTTCGATTGTGTTAATAATTCAGAATTAGTAAGATTGCTAAAGGAACGTTCGATAGATGAGAATGACCTTAAAATCATAAAGAACCTTTATATGAATCAAGTGGCATCTGTGAGAGTAGGACTGGAATCTACATCATATTTCTCAGTCAAAAAAGGTGTACGACAGGGTTGTGTTCTGTTCTTCTTCTTCTTTAAGTTCCATCTTCTATCGAAGGTTGGAAATCATCATGGCTAATCATCTGTTGACTGCCGCTCTAAAAAGTTCTGCACTACTGCATTAAAACCATTCCCTTAAGTTCTTAAGCCAGGATATTCTTCGTCTTCCCACATTTCGCTTTCCTCGGATTTTGCCCTGCATAATAAGTTGTAATAATGCGTATTTTTGCCCTCTCATCACATGTCCCAAGTACTTAAGTTTTCATCTTTTAATAGTTAATATTACTTCCGCCTCATTTCCTATCCTTTTTGTTTCTTCCATGTTTGACATTCTTTGAATCCATGATATTCGTAGGATTCTTCTGTAACACCAAAATTCAAAGGCGGCCAGCTTATTCAGATGAACTTGTTTTAGTGTCCAAACTTCCAAACCATAAAGAAGAGTAGAGAACACGTAACATCGAAGCATTCTCAGGCGTAGTTCTAACCTGATATCCCGACAACAAAGAAACTTTTTAAGTTTAATAAATGATGTACGTGCTATTTCAATACGTGTCTTAATTTCTTTGGTTTGGTCTACATCTGATGTTATCCATGTTCCTAAGTATTTATAGTTATTAACACTCTCAATTGCAGTATCTTCAATAGTCAATTGGATATTTGCATGTGCAGATTTAGTCATGATCATGCATTTAGTTTTCTTTAAATTTATCTTCAGTCCGTACTCATGACAGCGTTCATTAAGGCGTTGCATTACGTTCTGTAAATCATTGTTGTTATCCGTAATTATTACTGTATCGTCTACAAAACGTAAGTTATTCAAAACTTCTCCATTGATAGATATACCTTCTATTGAGTCTGAGAGCGCTTCTTGAAATACCGCTTCACTGTAGACATTGAAAAGTAGTGGGGACACTTGGCAGTTTGATTCCAATATAAATTAGATATAATTTTCAGATCACGACTGTCAATATTTTTGCTTTTTAATATATATTTTTTTTTATTAACACCTGCGCGGTGTTTGTATACTGCTATCTGGTCACAAATGACCAATTATCAGTTATTTTCTGACCTAACATAATAACATGAAATACTTAAATCTAAGGGCTTACCCTATGGCTTACTCTTATTTGATCTATTAACTAATGCACTACAACTAGCATGCAATAACTTCACAGCACTATACTCTGCTTTTTACACTAAACTGTTACACATTTACACTAGCTCAAATGGTTTTGTCCTTATGAGTCTTCTCTTTAGTTCAGTGTTGTCAAGAAGCTGGATTGCCTCGACATTCACATGACTATACAGCCTCTGCTCGTGACTTGCTGCTGTTCTCTTGATTATTTCGGTGGGTTTCCATACCCAGGTCCTGGTGGAGGTTGCTGTTACGGATATACCAAGGAGCATCAACAATGTTTCTCAGTACTTTATTTTGAAATCTCTGGATAATAAGTAGATTACTAGCTTTGGTACAGCCCCAGAGTTGGCACCCATATACCCATACTGGCCTCAGTACTTGCTTGTAGATGGATAATTTATTATGAATTGACAATGTTGAATTTTTTTCCAATCAGCCAATACAATTTCTTATATCTAATATCAAGCTCCCCTCTTTTCTTTTTGACATGGACTTTCCAGCGCAGCTTCGCATCTAGGGTGATACCCAAGTATTTTGCTGATGTTGCATAAGGAATTCGGGTATCATTTATTCTAACTGGGAAATTTTCAATTTTTTTATTTGTAAAGTTAATGTGTGCAGATTTAGTCTTATTTAATTTTATTCGCCATTTTCTGGTCCAGTTATGTATTTTATTTACTGATAGTTGCAATTTATCAGTCGCTTCTTCACTAGTGTCTCCTATCGCTAGTATGGCTGTATCATCCGCGAAGGTGGCAATAGTATTTTGTTCTAGCTCTGGAATGTCACACGTATACAATAGGTACAGGACTGGACCTAAGACACTTTCTTGTGGCACGCCAGCTTTGATCTCCCTTAAGTCGGTGTACACTTCTTCTTGTTTTACTCCGAAATATCTATTCGCAATGTATGATTTCAAGATTTCTGAATACTGTTTAGGCATGAACCTTCTTAGTTTATAGTTTAAACCGTCATGCCAGACTTTATCAAACGCCTGTTCTACATGCAAGAAGATTGTAGAGCAGACTTTATTTTCTTCCAATGTTTTTTCTAATATATTCGTTATTCTGTGAACTTGATCTATAGTGGAATGTTGATTTCTGAAACCAAATTGATGATTTGGTATAAGATTTTTTCTGTCTATTATTGGTTTTAATCTTTTTAATAGAAGTTTTTCAAATAGTTTTGACATCACCGGAAGGAGGAATATTGGTTGATAGGATGTCACTTCATTAGGAGATTTACCTGGTTTGGCGATCATAATTACTTCGGCTACTTTCCAGAGTCTGGGAACATATCTCAATCTAAAAGCAGCATTTATTAGGTGTGTCAGCTTAACTATGGCTTTTCTTGGTAGATTTTTTAATAATTCTCCTGTTATGAGATCATATCCTGGAGCTTTCTTAGGATTTATATTCTCTTTTATCTCTGTTGATATTTCTCTAAGTGATGTCAATGTTATTCTTTCATCAGTTTGGAATGGTTCTTCCCATCTCAGTTCTTCACTATCATTGTCGTTGGGTTGGAACGTGCTTTCTAAATGATCTGCAAATCGTTCTGCTTTCTGTTCGTTACTTCTAGCCCAGTTGCCGTTTTCCAACTTGATAGGAAATGAGTGAATAATTGGTCTCTTCAATCTTTTTGTTGCCTTCCATAAAGAATAATCTGTGTTCTGGTCAGCTGTTAAATTACTTAAAAAATAATTAATTGTTGAATTTTTTATATTCTGTATCTCCCTTTTTAGTTTTTGTGTAGCATTATTTAGACTAGTTTTGTCTCGTGGAGCTCTGTATTGCTGCCATTTTTTTCCTAACTTCCTTTTTTCTACTATGAGTTCTCTGATTTCTTTTGGATAGTTGTTCCCTTTTGTTCTAGAAGTTATTGTGGGAGTATTCTCCCAAGCTGACTGTTGGATATTTTTTATAAAAACTTCTAATTCGTCATCAAGTTGCCTCGTGTTTCTTAATGGAACAGCAAGATTAATTTTGTGTTCAAGGTTTATTTTGAAGCTCTCCCAGTCAGTTTTTTTATTAGTCAGTATTTGGTTGAACTCTTTTTTAATCACTGTATCACTCATAGTTAGAATTATCGGTGAGTGATCAGAGTTCATGTCCCAGCCGTCATTGATATTCAGATAGTTGGCTGAGATATTTTTGTAAATAAAGAAATCTATCAGGTCTGGAATTTTGTTGCTATCGGTAGGCCAGTATGTTAGTCTACCAGTATAGATTACTTCACCCTTTTGTTCCTTAATAGCTGACAATAGTTCTTTTCCTTTAGTTGTAGTTAGCCTAGAGCCCCAGTGGGTATTTTTTTGCATTAAAGTCGCCACCGATAATGTATCTTTTCCTAAAGTGTTCATAAACTCTTTATACTGCTCTCTTTTAATGGAGTGTCTAGGAGGACAATATATTGAACTTATATTTAAGGTATGTGTTTTCATCTTCACACAGACTGTTGTAGCTTGTATGTGCTCAGTTGAATATTTTAATTCCCCATGATGCAAGATGTTATCTTTAATTATAATAGCGCTTCCTCCTTTAGCTGCATTATCTGGGTGTACAGTAGAATATACTCTATACCCCCTAAATTTAACATATGACTGTTTAGTGAAATGTGTTTCAGAAACGAGACACAGATCAATTTTCTCAATATCTAGTACTGCTTGCAACTCGATCTGATGTTGTAACAGTCCATTTGCGTTCCACGCCATTATTCGGAGGTCTTTAGTAGCCTCTTAGTAAAACTCTTGGAGGAAGAAGGAATAAATTGGATCACGGCTGTCTTTATTAAAATATACAATACAGGAATCATCCCTGATAAATGGCTCGAATTAGAATTCAGAGCGATGCCTAAAAAACAGGGGGCTAAAAAGTGCGAAGAATATCGAACAATTAGCTTAATGAGCCACATGTTGAAACTGTTTTTTAGAGTAATCCATGGAAGAATTTATAAGAAGTGCGAGGAACAAATATCGGACAGGTGGTTTGGCTTCATTAACGTAGTGGGTACCAGAGAGGCACTTTTCGGAGTACAGGTACTGATTCAAAGATGCAGGGACGTTAACTGCGACGTATACGCGTGCTTGATCGACTATGAAAGGGCATTTGACAGAGTTCAACATCAAAAGATGATAAACATTTTAAAAGAGGCAGACCGGGATGACAAAAACCTCAGAATAATTTCAGAACTCTACTGGAATCAGACCACATACATAAAAATTAACGGAGAAGAAACAGATCACATAAAAATACTACGTGTAGTTAGACAGGGATGTATGCTATCGCTGTTGATATTTAATATGTACTCAGAGAAATTTTTAACGATGCTCTTTATGGAATAGACGAAGGCATCCTTCTAAATGGTGAAAGAGTAAACAATGTTAGATATGCCGACGACACCATGGTGATAGCTGATAGTTTAGAGAGACTTCAGAGGCTAATGAACAGAATAAATGAGTACAGTCAACAGTACGAACTAAACATTAATACCCACAAAACGAAACAAATGATTATCAGCAACGAGACTATAAACGGGGCTCATCTATACATTAATGGGACGCAGATAGAGCGAGTAAAACAGTATTGCTACCTGGGAACTATTATAAACGAACAGTGGAGCAATATACAGGAAATAAAGTGCCACATAGGAAAGGCAAGAACGGTCTTTAACAAAATGAGCGCCATCTTCAAAAGTCACAACATATCCCTTGATACAAAAATGAGACATTTGAGATGTAATGTTTTCTCTGTGTTGTTGTACGGGGCGGACGCATGGACACTTACAGACACCACTATTAAAAAACTTGAAGCATTTGAGATGTGGCTTTATAGAAGAATGCTGGGAATATCATGGACAGCAAGGATCACGAACAAGGAAGTTCTAGGAGAAATTAAAAAGGAACCAGCGATTGTGTTAAAGATCAAACGCATACAATTGCAATATCTGGGACACGTTAGGAGAAATCAGCACCGTTACTCCCTGCTACAGTCTATATTGCAAAGTAAAGTCAAAGGTAAGCGAGGACCCGGTAGAAGGAGAATATCATGGCTGCGGAATTTAAGAACATGATTTAAGAAAACCTTAACCGAGCTGTTTCGAGCCCCAGCGAGCAAGGTTATGATTGCCAATATGATTTCCAACATCCGAAACGGATAGGAACCAGAAGAAGAAGAAGCATGAGATTTGTGTTTGCAAAAGAGATGGGATGTCAATCTTAATAAAAAACTTAGAGATAATAAATAATAAAAAACTAAAAGAGATTATATCCTGGCGTTTTCAAATTTGCAGGTGACGCGAAGGAAATTACAACATGGTTTATATTGACGAAATAAGCATACGATACTTTCTGAAGACAACGATTAATCTGCAAACTAGTAGGTGCCATCCCGTCTCAACAGGTAACTAACTCATTGATAACATGCTCACTGACAAACCTTTTAAAGTTAGAATGGGCAACTTTAAAAGTATCCAAATGAAGCTTAGAAATGGACTGACCGCCCCAGGGATCTGTTTTGCCACCCTTACTGTTTAATTTATATATCGCGGACCTACCTGGGACAACTTCGCCGTAATTTGGCTACGTTGACGACTGAGCCATTGCAGCGAGACATAATAACATGGATATTACAGAAACAATACTATCAAGTAACCTTGCCGTGATTGGGGAATACTTACGCAAATGCAGGATATGCAACGAAAACCGAAGTTTGCTGTTTTCATCTGAATACTGCCCAAGCCAACAAAAAACTCTCCGTTTACTTTGAAAACAGACTGCTCACTCCTAACTCAACACCAAAATATCTTGGAGTGACTGTGGACTGATCAATAAGTTTTAAAGAACACCTACAAAAACGGCAGCAAAACTGAAAACGTGAAATAATATAGTCCAGAATATATGTGGCACCACCTGGGGGTCTTTAACATCCGTACTTAAATCATCCGCCCTCGGACTAGTATACTCGGCAGCTGAATATGCTTTCCCAGTATGGCTCAATAAGAAATACACGAAGAGTATACCCAATTAAATCAGACAATGCGAATGATCTCAGGTACAATTGGACCCACACCAAACTATTGACTTTGCATTCTGAGTCGCATTGCACCGCCGAAACTGCGAAAAAGTCAATCTCTTCTCAGAGAATATCTAAAAATCAAGACTAACCATCAACTATCCATCCACCAAGAATCTTGATATCGAAATAGACACAATGCGCTTAAGATATCCTCCATTGTTAAGAGCCAATTCCTTACATCAGGAACATTTCCTCCTTATATCATCACCGCTTGGAGAAGGCACTGGGAGAGCGACTCACCACAGGAAGCACACTAAATGGCCTGTATAGATCAGAAACCGCCAGGCTTTGAACTGATCTGAAATACATAGACAACGCTAAACAAAATAAGAACAAGCAGCGGTAGATGTGCTGACAGCTTATAGGTATAAATGGGGAAAAGCTGTTACGTCTGATTGAGACTGTGGGGAGCAACGACAGACCGTCCGTCATATTGATAAAGAATGCCCCCGAAGGCGATTCTCTGAAGTTTTCAATAAGTTCCTGAATGTGACCGAAAATATTTTACGTTATATTTATAATACATTAGATGTTCGTTTGCAATACTTCATGTGACGTTTTAAATTGATTTTTAATTATGTGTTCTTATTGTACGCCATACGGTTAATACATAAATGTATTTCTTCTAAAAATCTGTATGCAATCGGTAAATAGCGTAAGCATTTTCTTTAAGATGGAAATTTATAACAGATATGTGTAAGAAGTCTGCGTCAAATTGATCTATTTATAGTTTGGATGCTGTTTGTTGTTTCTATTCCTTTATCTTCCATAATTATTAACTGATTTTAAGCTTCTTCTTCCTTACTTGCATTTTTAAGTCCTCTTGATGTTAGTAACAATGACGCAATTAACAGGGTAAATTTTTCTCTGTCCTAAGCTATTACGAACAGTTCTTCAACCTTCCGTGTCTCGGTCAATTCTCTGAAATTCTTTAATTGGGAAGCTTATTTCTACCAATCCCCTGAATTCTTGGATTTTATCCATCGTAATTGGACGAAGAATATTATACTATCTTCTTCCCATTATATATCCAAAATATGCCATTTTCCTTGATTTAATGCCACACTAGACTAGCACAGCTGATAGTAACATTGGAGAGAGAAAAAAGGTTGAACAACAAGACGACGACTAGTCCTCGTAAACAAAACCATTGTCAAAACAGCCTTAGATCTAGACTAAAAATCAAAGACGAACGACGCAAAAGAAACAATTAATTATTTAGGGACATAGAAAGTATAGAAGATATCCAAAAATATAAATAATGAGATTCTTCACCAAACTATAGAACGTGTAAATATCTGCTGATAATAAAATGTAATAATGCAAGAATAGATGAAACTTTTAGTCACAAAGAATATTTAAGAAAGAACATCAATAGCACTAGTGATAACAAACAATAGACAAACACTCAAGAGATGGAGGTCCAGAAAAAGATGCCTGGAGTGACAGTAAAAGATGGAGATCGAAAATCTGAAGTCTTGGTCTTAAGATTTCCTGTTCCCTATGGCGAACCAGACGCAATTTATAAAAACTAATTCAATACTAGTTCACCACATATAGGTTAGACGTACACCGACAAAAAAAACTATACGGTGACAGTATGAGAATGGATCGCGGCTAGACAAACAGTGGAGACTGGTCGTGCAGTCCATTGAAGTATACAAAAGTTATCAAAGGGGCGCCAGGATAATTGGCCCACAGCCTCCCCTATGTTGCTTATTATAAACCACCAACTTACCAATAGGTTTATCGCCAAAATTACCAGTATATGATACACCAACCTAAATACATGTGAGATAAATAAAAATACAAATTGTCTAAGATCAAGATTTGGTAAAATTTAATGATTAAATAAAATGAAACAAAATACACTGTTATTTCCCTCTACCATAGGCTTAAAAGAAAATAATAATGTAGTAATGCGGGTATTACTGGCTTAAATATGATATCAACAAGTAACACTAGATAAATATATATTACAGGTTAAGATGTTTAATAAAAATTACCAAACGCTAAGGGGACTGGTGTGTGAATTAAAAACCAGTAAAAAAAATGTATTAACTCAAATACGACACCACGTGAGCTCAGGTGTGTGTGCAGATCATGACATAAAATGTAAAGCTAAATAAAAAAAATTATCTACCCTTAGGCGCAGTTTACATACCCGGAAAATGTGTAAATATATAAAATACCTGAGACCGCAATTTCTTTATTTTCTTAACAATGTTATCTGAATAAGAAAATTTAACAAAATAGCGCATAAAACTTCGCTTGAAAAACTAAAGCTCGATAAATACCTCGAATTTATCACATAAAATACGTCGTTACTTGTGTGACTTCCTCAATCGGGTGTCTTCGAGATTTACAATTTCTAAGTCCACTGAGACGCAGCGGGGGAAGTCCCATTAAAAGCTGTAACGGCGAAGTCGTCGCAGAGAACAGTACGAAGGTCGAAACACCTCCCAGGTCGAATCAGGAACACATGATGGGCCACGTCCAGCCAGGAAGACGAAAATCAACCACCAAACGGCCAAAATCAGGCAATGGAAAAACCAAAACCCAAAAACAAAACGAAAACGAAACGAAACCGGAACCTGAACCCTTGTTAGCCAGACCAAGGGTTAAAGACTAGCCGTAAACTACTTGGCTATCTGGATCGTGATTAAGGCTCGATCTTCGGTCTTATTGTAACTGATTCCAAAGATGAAACGTGGCTGGTAAAACCGCCCTTTGGCGAATCTGCGAATATTCCAACACCAAAACAAACTTTTCCACTAAGGACACAAAGCTAGGGGAACATCCGCTACGTTGTATTAGAATGAAATCCCTCAGGAAACAGCAAAATACAGTTGTCGGTAAATATACTAATACAGCGACTTATTCCACGCCAATTCACCTAAAGAATGACCCTTCAAACCTAAAAGCCGTTATCCAGCGCTCGTCACACACGAAGATTTGCCGACTAGACCCGAGATTCAAAATCCTAAATTTTAGAACACCAAATCTTACAAAATATCACTAGAAACCTCATATAAATTAATTCCTTCATAAAAAAAGAATTTTTTTTCGTTAGTTTCTTAGCACTTAAAAAAAAATCATTTTCCCCCAAAATAAAATTAATAAAATTTCATTTCTCTACCTTGACTGTAGGCAACCAATATTACATATCTGTTTTTGTATAAACGGAGCTGTGACATCTAACCAGTTGCAAAACTAGAGATGGAGCCTAATGCAACATTTGGAACGTAACATCCCGATCTCTTTTATAAATTGGGTGAGTTCCTATAATCTAACCTAATAACATAATACATTACTGCTTACTAACTATTATCTATCTACAACACGGTTACCTTTTTATATACTCACCTCGTTTGTCAATAATTGACCGGGTATAATATAAAACAAAAAAAATTCATATGCAGTTTCTATTAAATACGTTAATCTTGTCAAAAAATCACCTTCAGCAGTACTAAAAAATTACCATTAGTCAGAACCAAATTGTTTTCATAATATAAAACAAAAAATAATATAGATAAATCTGAAATGCTTAAAAATACTGTAATGCAGAGAACTTTAAATTTATATTGTCAATATTATTGAGTAATGACTTTGTTGAAGGATAATTAATTCATTTGATTAAACATGAGAATAACTTTAACCATTTAAATAAACTTCAAGCAGTTTTCTTTATTTGTTATAACACATCTTATAAATGCTTCCTTTAGACTAACGTACGAACCGAAGATATGAGGTAGCAGAAATCATAACTATATAAAAACCAGGAAAACCTTCACAATAAACTTCTTTATAGAGGCCTATTTCAGTATTGCTAATCATGTCGAAATTATTAAAAAATTACTCCTGAAGAGACTAAACCTTACTATAGAGAAAGATTAAATTCCTAATCATAATAAATGTTAGGAAAATAAGCCTTTTACTCACAATCCGTAATAGGTTTTATTAAAGTTAAAAAAAAATAGGTTGCCGGATTTGCTGTTTACAAACTAGTACAGCATCTTCGGGCCCTCAAAAAACTAAGGCTAAAATACATAGTGTAATACCTTATCGATAAGAATTGTACTGATATGTAAGTATTTTTATTTATTTATTTTATAGTATTTTATTAAAAATTACTTATACAATTAACATCAGAGCGAAGCTGACCTACTTAAATTTAAAACACACGTACATACTCTACTTTATTTTATCTATAAGTTGTTAATATTAACTGACTATCGATTAAGTCCTCTGTACTACACAAATAATTGTTTGTGTCATCATATACAATTTCGTTTATATAGAAATGTAATGTTCAGCGACCCAAGCCGACCAAGAAGACGCAGCCTAACCGAACCAATAAATAGGTGTAAAATACATTTTTCAACGTTCTTTTAATTTGTAATTTAATTGTATAACAAAAGTTCCGTAATTTGTATTTTTGTGATTTCTCAAATAAAACCTTTTTTAAAATATACATTTAAGTGTTCCCGACATTTCTGGGGAGACGATTATACTGCAGAGATAAGAGTCAGAATTGAAAAAGCACGTGCTAGATCTGACATTGGCCCTCAGAATAAGGCTAATTAAATGCTATGTACACAGTGTACTCTACTATGTAGCTGAATCATGGATATTATACCGGAATACAATAAATCGACTAAATGCGTTTGAAATGTGGACATTTAGAAGATTGTTAAGGATTCCATGGGTAGATAGAGTCACGAATGCAGAAGTGTTAAGGAGAATATGCAGAGCGAAGAAAATGGAAAATACAATAAAAGAAAGAAAATTGCAAATTCTCGGACATGTAATGGGAGGAGAAATATTCAACATGTTGATAATTCAAGGAAAAATAGAGGGTAGGAGAAGCGTAGGAAGAAGACGCGTTTCCTGGTTAAAGAACCTGAGAGAGTGGTTTGGTTTCAGCTCAAGGCAATTGTTCAGAGCAGCTGCTTCGAAGGTCAGAATGACCATGATGATTACCAACCTCCGTCGCGGAGATGGCACTCTAAGAAGAGCATTTCTGGCGCTGCGAACAGGATTTTTCATACAGAAACCACCTGTTTACTGGTCAACTTTAGTTGTTTGAGTGTCCATCTGTTTTTTTTTTCTATTTGAAACAAATTCTGATTCATATAATCGATTGTTAAAACCTTTTTCATTTTTTTTTTTATTTTAATCCATTTCTTAACACTTCCGAAATGCCCCTTACTAGTTTCGTGTCTTTGTAAAGCCCGAGACAAGTGTTTACAGTCCCTAAAACCATTATTATCGCTAAAACTATTAGAAGAAACTTCAAATAATTTGCAAAAAATAGTGGTTTTTTGCAAACATTCCCACTTCCCACATTCCCACAAATTATCCCACTGCAAAACCCACTTTTTAGATTTTAGATTTTAGATGAGGAAAGGAACAAAATCCAGTTTGTACAAGGCTTTTAAACCTACTAAACAGACTGACTTTAACGATACAAAATATGTCATCCACGGGGGTTTTTTGTTATACCGGGTAAAATGGCGCCAAGGTCAGACATATGCAGACATATGCAACAGTTATGTATCATATGTCAAATCAAACTACAAATCAAGTGCTATTGTCGTTTTTGATGGCTACCCTGACGAGGCAACTCTTGAGATGGCCCCGTCAAATGAACATGTGACAGTGGTGGGGGAAGATACCGACCTACTGGTCATTTTGATTGGCCTTTGTAGCTCTGATATAAAAAATGTATTTTTTTGAAGCCAGGAAAAGAAAAGGTTTGGCAAAGTCTCTACAAACCCTCATCTGGCTGGTGAGAAAATCCTATTGGATCATATTTTATTCCTGCATGCGATGAGTGGTTGTGATACTACTTCTTCACTGTTTAATCAAGGGAAACTGAAATTTCTTAAAGTCCTGCAGAAGAACAAATATTTGCAATCGGTAATTGAAGCTTTTAAAGATACTAATTCAAGTCAAGATGAGATTGCCACAGCAGGAAACATGTTTCTTATGGCTCTATATGGAAAAAAAAGACAAAACTAAACGATTTAAGATATAAACAATACGTATCTTTATCATTCAAAAATAAGACCAACATTTCCTCATTGCCTCCAACTAAAGCTGCTGCACAAGAACATTCACTGAGAGTTTACTATCAGATGCAGCAGTGGTTATCCGGTAAAGCCACACCTAACGAGCAACAAAAAGACCCAAGTAAGTGGGGATGGCAAAAAACTAGTAGTGGTGTTGTGCCAGTACCAACTACTTTGGACCCTGCACCAAACTCAATACTCCGGTACATTTCATGTAAATGTAAAAAGGGCTGTCAACGTAACTGTGGCTGCAGGAAGGCGGGACTCCATTGTTCCCCAATATGCGCATCATGCGAAGGACTATGTAACAATGTTAAGCCCCCAGAAGACAGCTCTGACATAGACGTAGAAAAAACTGAAGAAAGAGAGAGAGGTATGTTGGATCTGACAAGTTATTTTGTAGCCATTCTTCTCTCCTTGATATATAATATGTGTCTCTCCTCTTTTTATTTTCCAGGAGAGCGACTCCCGACGCTGACTATGGAGCAATCAAACAATGTCTATTATGGTATATCGTCGGATTAGGATGTATTGGGCCCGAAAAACCAAAGCAGAATGTATAAGTAACTTCATGCAAAGGAATAAATATTTTTGTATACGAAAGAATCTGAAGGTTATATATGATTGTGACGTAACGGATGAAGAAAAGAACACCAACAAGTTTTGGAAACTAGAACCTCTGATCAGTGATCAGGTCAGTTAAAACAGGTTGTTTGCTGAATCCAAAGCCTCAAGTAGTAGCTATCGACGAACAAATGATTCCTTTCTGGGGACATTGTAAAGCCAGACAAGTAATGAACAAAGAAAAATCCATGTGGTTTGAAAAATTTTGTCGTAGCCGCTACAGATGGACTGCAACTGGATTTTTTTTTTACCAGGGAAAAAGTGACCCTAGAGTTGATGATAAACATTTAAAACTTCTAGATGTTGGTGGTAAGGCTCTGTTGAAGCTTCTGTGTACGTTTCGTCCTGAAGTTTTAGTTTATATGGATAGATATTTTAATTCTGAACATATTTTAGATTTATTACATTAAAAAAGAGAAGCTAGAGATTCTGGCATTTTGAAACAAATAAGAATATTCGAGAACTCCAAGCTAAGAAGTGATACTGATTTGAAAAAAGAAGGTAGGAACAATTGATGAGAGTATAAAATCAGATGGGCTAGTGTCTGTTGTAAAATGGTTTGATAATAATTTTGATGTCAAATAGAGAGGGCTCACAACCTGCCGATAAGTGTAAAAGATGGTGTAAAATACAAGAGAGGTTCATTAAAGTCAACAGGCCTTTGATAGTTAAGGTTTACAATGCCAATATGGGAGACATTGACTGCATAGACTGAATGATAAGTTATTACAGAACTTCTGCGCGAACTAGGAAATGGACAGAGTTATCATGTATATATTTGACTTCGTAATTTCAGCATCATGGATCAAATACTGATGAACTATTAAAAAACTTTAGAAGATTATATATGTAATCTAAATAAAAAACGTTACTTACCGATTTACTATTACAAATATTTCAACACAGTATGCTATAGAACACCACAACATCATTAACATGTTAGGATACCAAAATGTTTCATTAACCCGTTTTATATAGCTGCAAAATAATATTTATTTATTATTTTAACAAATTTTTTAAAATAAAACAAAATTTTAAGTTAAGTTTTCAAATGATATTATTCTTTAAATATGCAGATGATACGACTGTTATAAATTGTATCCGAAGAAAAAATGTCCAACCTTTTACAACTAGCGAAAATCTAAAGCAATAAATCTTGTCTCAAAATTAATAAACAAAAAACAAAGGTATCTTTTTCTTCTTTAGGTGCCATTCCCGCGACGGAGGTTGGCAATCATTACGGCGATTCTGACCTTCGAGGCAGCTGCTCTAAACAATTGCCTTGAGCTGCAACCAAAATACTCTCTCAGGCTCTTCAACCAGGAATCGCGTCTTCTTCCTACGCTTCTCCTGCCCTCTATTTTTCCTTAAATTATGAGTCTCAAAATGTTGAATCTTTCGCCTCTCATTACATGTCCAAGACATTGCAATTTCCTTTCTTTTATTGTATTTTCCATTTCCTTCTCTCTGTCTATTCTCCTTAACCCTTCTGTATCCGTGACTTTATTTACCCATGGAATCCTTAGCAATCTTCTAAATGTCCACATTTCGAACGCGTTAAGTAGATTTATTGTATTCCGGTTTAATGTCCATGATTCAGCTCCATAGTGGATTATACTGTGTACATAGCATTTAATTAGCTTTATTCTGAGGGCCAATGTCAGATCTTTTTACTAAGCAGTTACTAAAGCCAACATATGGATGGGGTGAAATTTATTGTAAACCAAAGGACAAAAAGCTTTATTATTGGTTTTAAAGCCAACAGTCAGAGAATATGCTATTTGCCCTTAAAAGGCAAATTCTTTAATTATAGTTTGATCAATGCATATGCCCCAACTGATGACAAACCAGGCAAAATAAAAGAACAGTTCTTCGAAGACCTAGAGCAAGCCTACAGAAGATGTCCCAGAAATAACGTGTAAGGCAAGTTTTTATACCCACGATGGGAAAGCATAGCCTACAGAACATCAGTAGCGATAATGAATTACGACTGATAAACTTGGCCGCAGCACTAAATATGACAGTTACTAGTATCTATTTTGAACACAAAAACATACACAAGGTAACCTGGACCTCTCCAGATGAAAGAACAACGAGTCTGATTGATTACATCTTAATAGATTTATGCGTAGAACAGACGTAACAAATTGCAGAAGTTTTAGAGGCGCAAACAGAGACGAAGATAATTTCCAGGTGATTTTAATATTGAGAGCTAGAATTTCAAATACCAGTAAAGAAATAAAATCGATAAAAATCATTAGAAATTTGTGCCCGTAAAACTCATTGGTTTGACGACGAATGCAAGAATGCAACAAAAAAAATGAAGCCTACAGAAAAATGCTTACCCCACGAACTAGAACATCTGTAGAGAACTACCAAACTAAGAGAAGGTGAGGAAAGAGAATACACAAAAGAAAAAAAAGCAAACCACTTAAATAAGGAACTTAAATATATAGAAATCCTCAAAAGAGAGAAAGAAATAAGAGAATTCTATAAAATAGTTAACATTAACAGAAAAGAATTCAAGGCAACAACAAGACAATGCAAAAGTCAAAATAGCACCCTATTAACAATAAGGAAATATTTATTAAATAGAAAGGTGTAATACTTTAACTAGGCGCTTAATATACAGGATGAAGAAGAACTACATAAATAAAGTGGCTACGATACCATAATGGCATCACAGCAGCTTATAAAAAAATATGCACATAGAAAGTCCTCTCCAATGATTGGAATATTAGAGTACTTTGCACCATACACCAAAAAGAAGATATCTTTGAATGCTCTAACTACAGAGAAATCACACTTCTAAATATTGCGTATAAAATATTCTTCACAGTAATATGTCACCGTATGACTCCATATGCAGAACAGATAATAGGAAACTTGTAGTGGATTCACCACAAAAGTGGTAAATCGACAATTCATCAAATTGCAACTCTGAAACAAGTTTTAAAAAAAATACTGGAATATGACATTGATACTCCTCACATATTTATAGATTAAAAAGCAGCCTTCGACTCTGTAAATAGAAAAGAAATGTTCAAAGTAATTAAAGAGCTATGAATACCAAATCAGTTGGTAAATGTATACTGTTTAATCTGACTCTGGAAAAAGTGATACTTCTTCTTGTTCTTCTTCTTCTTCTATCTTCTAGTTTGTAGGCTTTAAAGCCTCTTTCTTCTTCAATAGTAGCCTCCTAAAACCTTCACACTATATTTTTCTTGGTCCGCCAATACTTCTTCGTCCATTTGTGGCTTATCTCGTGCTATTCGTACTATTCTATCCTCTGCGATTCTACTGATATGTCCGTTCCACTCCTGTTTTCGTTTTGTGACTTATCCATTTATATCGTCTATATTGCATGTTCTTCTCATGTTTTCGCTGCTCTCCTATCCAATAGACTTCTCCCTGATATTCGTCGTCATCTCTATTTTTTCTAGCAGTCGTCTTGTTTTAGATGTGTCAGTCTTGTCTCGGCCGTGTATGTTAATATAGGTCTAATTGCTGCTTTATAGATTCTTGTCTTTGTGTCTTGTCTTAGGTGTTTGTTCTCTCCAGATTGTGTCATTAAGAGCTTTACTTGCTTTTAAGCTTTGTTGTCGTACTTCTTCTTCAACATCTCCGTAACTAGTTATATCTAATACCAAATATCTAAACCTTGCTTCCTGCTTTATTATTTTCCCATCAATTTCGATTTTACACCACAGTAAGTATTTAGATGTTGTCATGCATTTGGTTTTGTCTGCTGATATTATTATATTGTATTTCTTAGCTGTTGTACTGAAGATAGGTGTTAATCTTAGGAACTCATCTTCTGTCTCGGCGATTAATGCGGCGTCGTCTGCATAACATATTATGTATTTGGATTTATTTGTTTCCCCATTCTGTAGCCATGAACTTTACGTACCGCTTGTATTATTTCTTTCATTATTATACTAAAGAGAAGTGGGCTCAACGAGTCAGTGATACGTATGTTAAAAATCACAAACATTGGTTCAATATATAATAAATCAGTGCAAATCCTTGCCTATGCTGATGATATCAATATTGTTGGAATAACGGAAAACGCTATACAAGAGGAATATGTAAAAATGGGTTTAATAATAAACACTAACAAAATAAAGTATATGAAAATACCAATCCCGAAAACCCATCACAAACTTTATGATCACTTGTTATAGAAAACACCGTCACCGAAGCAGTGAACGATTTTGTATACCTGGGAGTAGTCCTCAACACTGGAAATAATACTACCGCAGATATAAACTGCAGAATTTACATCACTAACAGACCCTATTATACACTCAATCTCCTCCTTTAAATCCACAATTATATCAAGAAATGCAAAAATATAACTCTAGAAATCAATTATACACCAAGTTCTAACATATGGTTCAGAGAACTGGACTCTAACAAAAAGTAATGAAATCATGTTAGGATGTTTCGAAAGAAAAGTACTAAGGCAAATCTATGGAGTAGTAATTGACAATGAAGTGTGGAAAAGACGATACAACTTCGAACTTTACAGAGTATACCAGAAACCAGATATCATAAAACATATTATTATGGGACGTTTGAGGTGGATCGAACATGTAATGCGGATGAAACAAAATAACCCAGCTAGAAAAACGCTCCTTAATAGATGCATTGGTCAGAGAAGAAGAGTAAGACCCAGAACAAGGTTCCTTAATAACATCGATGAAGACATGAGGAATATGGAATAGTTGCTTGACGGAGGAAGGCGATGGATAGGGTAGATTGGAGAAAAATTCTTGAGGAGGCTAGGACCCACGCAAAGTTGCAAAGCTGGAATATAATAATGATGATGTAAACGTGACTCTAATTACTGTTAATATTAAGGTTACCAAATATGGAAAGTATCTAGCTACATGTCTGAAGACAGACGAGAGCACAATAGCAAGGACACTAAAGAAAATACTGAAAATTTTACGAAATACATATTTGTACTACAAACCGGAAAGTCGACCAATGTAAAAACCTCCGCTGAGAGTAAAACAATGCCTAAACTTTGGAGACTTGAAAGAGCAAAACTATTTAATATTTAAAAGGAAACTAAATACTTACTTAATTAAAAGTTGTGATAATTTACACACTTCGTAACATCATTTTTTAATAGATGTCGTTCGTCTTCTTTTTCTGCTGTACTACCCAGTATTGTTTTTACTTCCCTATTTAACATTTTCCATTGGACGACAATTGTAAGTACTATCGTACATAGCAACACATCGTAAAACATAATTCCAATACAGCTAACAATAAACGAGTAAGCTTCAAGCAAGTATAACATCCAATATGGTGGGAATGCTGGTACATAGGAAGATAGAGGCAACACGT
This sequence comes from Diabrotica balteata, assembly GCA_918026665.1. Lineage (NCBI taxonomy): Eukaryota > Metazoa > Arthropoda > Insecta > Coleoptera > Chrysomelidae > Diabrotica > Diabrotica balteata. The sequence goes on from OU898278.1 coordinate 48,855,038, forward strand.
TTTCACCACTTGATAATGGATCAAATACTACTAAAAATGATGTAATGATACCCACCACCGAGAAACCAATGGCAACGAATTTTGCAGTTGTGAGAATAAATTCCCCGATTTTTTTTTCCTTCTGGAATGGAAAATTTTGTAGGTTCCAAAATTTAAACATATCCTTTATTAAATTTGCTACTTCTTTGTGGTTAAAAAACAAAGTTGATGTTTTAAGCTATTGCCTAAAAATTAAAAGCAAAAAGATACATTTTTAAATTAAAAAAATAGTAATAAATATACTTTTGGTACACATAACTTCATTATCTGACGCCGAAAACGCTCATAATTTATTTAAAAGCTTTGTAGTAAATTCAAACCTGATACAACTCATTACAGAACCTACTAGATTTAGGAATAATAACCAACCTTCTACTTTAGATCTAGTGCTTATTAATGACGAACAGCTGATTTCATCTCTCGAAGTCAGTTCTCCCATAGGAAAGTCAGATCATGCAGTTATAACGGCTCACATCCAGTTCAATCAAATATTACCCCGCAAAAATAACATTGTAACATATGCTACTACCGACTTTTCTGAAGTTGACACTGAACTCTCTCAAATCGACTGGCATTTATTTTTTGCAGACTTAAACGACCCCTCATTAATGTGGACTGCATTTCTCGATAAAGTCCACAATATAATTTCTACAAATACTATTTTCCGTAAGAGTTATAAAAACAACCTCAAACCCTGGATAAATCGAACAGCAATTAAACAAATCAATCACAAACGACATCTATGGCGAAAATTTATACACACCGGGCTTCTTAGCGACTTCCAAAGCCACCGCAGATTTTCAAATAACTTAAAAACATCTCTAAAAACCCTAAGACAAAATTTTGAAGCAAACGTTATTGAAAGTGGTAACATTAAAAAAGTCTATAAATACATACGTTCCTCCATGACATCTAAAGTTTCCATTCCGCTACTTCAAAAATCCAACCAGACTTTATGCTCTTCTGACAAAGAATCTTCCGAAACTCTCTCTTTAGCATTTTCACAGGTATTTACTAAAGAATTAAATGATGGTAATCTACCTGCTGTTAACTGTAATCGTGTCGGCGCATCCTTACAGCAAGTTGAATTCACAGTGGATCATGTCAAACAACACTTAATTAAACTTCGCACGGCCGCTTCACCTGGTTTAGATGGTTTAACACCAAAACTGTTAAAAAGGTGCGCAGACACGCTTGCAATACCCTTAACGTTAATTATGCAAACCTCTTTCATCCAAAACTCCTTACCCCCTAGTTGGAAATTAGCTTCCGTTACCCCTATTTTTTAAAAAGGCAACAAACTCGACCCCAACAATTATCGTCCGATTAGCTTGCTGCCAGTAGTTGCCAAAGTTATGGAAGCCATTATTTCCGAGGAGATGACCAAATTCCTTCTCCAGGAACATGTTATTCCAACACAACAACATGGATTTGTCTCTGGTCGCTCTACTCTAACTAATCTCCTACACTGTGTTAACGACTGGACCTCATCCCTTAACAGTTCGCAGCCGGTCGACGTTGTTTATCTAGATTTTTCGAAAGCCTTTGACCGTGTACCTAAGCGCAGACTTCTACATAAGCTAGAACATTTCGGAGTTCGCGGTACTTTACTTCGTTGGATAGATGATTTCCTGACAGATCGATATTACAAAGTTAGAGTTGGCGAATCTTTCTCACAGGACAGGTTAGTGGAAAGTGGAGTGCCTCAGGGTTCTGTCCTTGGACCTCTGCTTTTTACGGTTTACACCAGCGATATTCCTTATTATGTCTCAAGTAAAATATCGTTTTACGCTGACGACACAAAAATATATGCCAATCCAAACACAAACCAGCTAACCCTCCAAATGGACTTGGACTCTATTTTAACTTGGTGTTCCCAGTGGTTACTACCCTTAAACGCGGAAAAATGTGTAGTGCTTCGAATTGGCAAAAATAACCCACTTGTGCCGTACTTTGTTAACGGGCAGCCATTAGAATCTGTGTTTTCGTATAACGATCTTGGTGTTATTGTGAACAGCAGCCTAACTTGGTCCGATCATATTACCTCTATTTGTAAACGTGCAAACTCCAGACTGTATCTTATTCGGAGGTGTTTTTCGGGAGTTTCAATGCAATTATTTTGCAAACTTTACACTTTGTACGTAAGACCCATACTTGAATACGCTGGACCAACGTGGTATCCCGATCTGGTTCGAGACAAGACTCTGTTGGAAAACGTTCAAAGAAAAACCACTCGAATTTCTTTGGGACCGAGAAGACCGTCTTATGCAGAAAGACTTAGTATGGCAAACCTCACTACGTTTGAACTTCGCCGACAACGTGGAGACTTAATTACAACATTCAAAATACTAAAATTCAATTTTGGAAATCTCGAGGAAATATTTATCATAAACCAAGATGAACGCCTCAGAGGTCATCAATATAAACTAAAGAAAGAAAATTTTTCTATAAGACAAAGACAGAACTTTCTTCCAAATAGAGTTTTTGAGTGCTGGAATAACCTCAACGACAACATTGTCTCCGCTTCCTCTACCAACTCGTTCAAAAACAGACTCGACAGTTTTATATTATAGTTAAAATATTGTTTTTCTTTTAAACCAAAAATTGTAATTTTATTTCTTTTAGTTGTAATTTTTGTTATTTACTAGTAGGTGATTAATGAAATTTCTTTGTTTTTGGGCATAATAGGGACTTAGTTCCTCTGCCCTCGCTTATATTATAATAATGATAATAATAATAATAATATATACTCAACTTGTATTCCCCTGAAGTAGTCCTGGCCCGAAAATATTACGGAGGATTTTTTCGCCTCCGGAACATATTACCTCAGAAAATAGCATAACTATAGTTACATTGGAAAAGATCTTTTCGAAAATTTAATGTCTGCATAATTTTTCTGTTAGTGTCGTGTCCTGCACGCTTCAGAGCACCATTTAAGGAAGAAAATTGTAAAATTAGAAAAGAAGGGAAATCGCAAGAGAAAAGAATGGAAAAGATAGAACCAAAATAATTAATACAATAAACCTAAAAAAATGGAAATAAAGATAGGATAGATAAAGATAGGATAATAGGAATATATATTATTAAAAAACCACCAAAACTCAAAAACAGACCTGTAACTATTGAACACAAAACTTCTTTCTTATTCTGTTTCTTTTTTTTTCGTTTTTATGTACATGGACATGATTCTATCTGTTTTTCAATGTACCTTCAGTAAGTTGTTAGATCGTTTTGGTGGCCTTCCTACTGATCGTCTTCCTATTAGGAAAACCGTCTGTTGTAGTCTTTACTACTCGATTTGTTGTCATTCGGCTTATATGATCGTTCCGTTCTACTCTTCTATTTCTTACTTAGTCCTTTATGTTCTCCACCTTGCATCTACGTAGTATATTATGTACTTCTATCTCTATACGATAGAGATTATTGGTCTCGTGACTGTTTTATAAATTCAAAAAGAAAAAAAAAAAAAAAAAAAAAAAAAAAAAAAAAAAAAAAAAAAAAAAGAGGTTAATTTTTGTAAATGGGTATATTTATTTAAAAAACCCTTAAAAGGGCCACATCAATAAAACAAACGTTTTCGGACCACACAGTCCATCATCAGGTTATTAAAATCGAAAATGCCTAAAAATAAGTATAAACCATTTAGTTAAAACAAACGAGATTGTGAAATTTTGACTATGGTTGAAAAGCAAAAGATGGTTATACTTACTAGGTCACAATGCCTGAGCCACCAAAATATTAGGGTAAAAACCCTTTAAATTACATTTAGTTATGAAATATTGTACATTGTGTTATAAAATACTCTATTCATATACAGTAAATTGACTGTAGGTAACACATGGTTCAATTGGGTTCCAGAGCCGGTGAGAGGGAACCTCTGCACTCGGAGAACAACGTGGAACTGATTGACAAGATACTTTTGAAGGATGAAGATAACAGAATGTCAATGTAACAAAAACTATAATAGTTGTACATAGTATTACTACAGCCAAAAGATTCAACAAGTTTTGATGATTTTAAAAAATAACAACAATCTAGGTGTTGGGATTTAAAAACTTTTTATTTATTAATTTAGGGTATAAAAGATGTCAAATCAATGATGGTTTTATAGTCATGATTAATAGAATGACCTGTGCCTTAGGCAACTTATGTTGCTTTTCGTCGTATGGAATGTGGTCTAAAGTGTATTTAATTTTGGGTTAGCTTATATTTATGAAATTTATCCTTTTATGTTTAACACATCTAGGACAAGGTAAAAATTAAATAACAAATATTTGAAGCTAATATCAGACCTCATATTTAAATGACTTTATTTAAGAATGCTCCTATGGTGAAAAATTAATAAAATTAAGTTTAGTAAGATGGAAATCTACAGGCTGAAGAAATTGAAGTAGTAACATATGTGATTGAATTTAAAATTGAAGAGACTGGGTTCCTCAGAGACCAATGAGAATAAAAGTAAAAGAAATGACTGAAGAAAAGGAGGGGGGGTTGAAGGAGAAAAGGAGTTGATCAACAATTAGAGATAATAGGGGTCCTTTATACTTAAAGTATCTAGCACCCTGAACAAAATCTATTTTGGTGGTATTAAATTCAGTTTGTAGAAACCTGAAATTTGTTGTATAAGTGTGCTACTAAGTTGTTGACCGAAAGAAGGTGGACAAAGGTAGATTAGGATTCTTTGTAATATGGTAGATTATGAATTTTAATAAATTGTTAGATAATGTTTGAATGATTACTAAATTAAAACTATTGGATACATGTTTAATATATGAATTGACCAAGAAATAATGAAAGAGAACAGAATTAACAGGAAAGCGATGTAGAAGTGAAGAGTGGATAAGATAGTGAAATGTTGGTATGATGGATGTGGATGGTTCTGAAGTTAAAATTGGGGTCAGAAATTTGTGAGAGGAAGGTGTGACGATATTGTATAAAATGGGTGTTTGAAGAACCACAAGATTGTGTAGGAATAAGGTGTTGACGTTTGTATAGGAAAATAAGGCAGAGAAAATAGGACAGTATTGTGAAGTGTGGACTATGAAAAAAGTTGACGATGTAAAGGTTGAAAGTCTTTCAACCGTGACTTTCAACACTGAACAAAGTACAAGAGCGTGTGGATCATTTAACAGGTAATTAATATAAGAATAAATTAAACATAATTTAATAATAATAATACACATTAAATAAAAAATAATTATCTAGCTTCAATTCCTTCACGTTGATAAACCAACCCTGTTAACATAAACGAGGCTGCAATAATGTAACACCTGCAATTAAGTAAATGTAACTCCATTAAGACTGAGTAGTGTAACCCGTCTTTCCAAAGAGTGTTGGTTAAACTGGGTAGGACGCTTTTCCTTGGTGGCAATGGTCGAGATTACACATTCTTCTACCCCACCAACTAGTCTGGCCAGCGTGGTGGTATATGGCCAAAACCACTAAAAATGAAAAATGTCGATTTTAACAGAGATGCGGAAGGGACTTCAGGTGGGTAGAAACTTTATTTCACAATCTCACACCGGAGCAACGGTCTACACCAAGGAATCTAAGAAGGGGAACAAGTCGACATTGAAGAAGAAGAAGAACAACAAAAAACTCTTAATATCAACATACAACGTAGATTTCATGGCAAAATATGAAAAACCCTACGCACTAGAATATAAATTGGGGAACATGAATTGAGACATATTGGGACTATCGAACGTTAAAAATAAGAGGTGAAGGTTATATGGACTTAGGCAACAGGCTCTACTACAAAGGCAAAGTTTATACTCCAAATAAAAAAGTAACTGATGATATAAATACTTTTTACGAAGATCTTAAAAAATGTAAAGACAACAACAAATAATCTAAAATATTAATATTGGGAGATTTTAACGCCAAAATTGACAGATAAATTAAAGACTTCGAAAACAAGATTGTAAATTTCAACTCGGCACAAAAAACGCAAGAGAAAAAAAACTTATGGAATTCCTGGGAAACGAAAACATGGATGATATATATATATATATATATATATATATATATATTATATATATATATATATATATATATATATATATATATATATATATATATACCTTTTACAAAAAGAAACCCAACAGAAAGTGGACATGGATCGCACCTAACGAAACTAACGAAAAAAAGAGCAGAGAAAAAGGATCTCTAAAAAAAATAACGCGGATAGATGCCTTTAAAGTAAAAACACATGAAGAGGAATTCCAAAAGGTCTTAGCGGGTAAGTTCGAATCAGATAGTTCACATAATCAAGAACAAATTGATGACATTAACCAAAATATAAATAAAATTTTCGAAGCCGGACTACAGGTCGCAAAGAAAACAAGAACTAAAGAAGACAAAATAGGCAACGAAACTAAATAACTAATGCAGGAAAGAAGACAACTACTAAACAAACCACTTAATTATACGTAAATCTTAACACAACAATTAAAAAGGACTAAAGTGCGACAAAAAAAATGGAACAAAAACTTAATAAAACCAACAAACATGTCTAAGACCAACATTGGAAGTCCACAAAAATCATCAAAATTAAATACACCAATAATATGGAACCAAAGGACAAATATAAAATAACAAAGGTAGTTGAAGACTTCTACAAAGACTTTCTTCTTGTACAGCTCGCAAAGCCAGCCTAATGAATTAATAAAAGAAAACCTTAAAACATAAAGGAAAAATGTAGGATCAGAGGTACAACTGAATACAAAGGCATTTGGAATAGAAAGAGCTTCAGAAGATTAAAAAAATAACAAAGCTCCAGGACACGACTGTATAAATGTCGAGCTCTTAAAAACAAGCAAGACAGTAACAAAACCTATACTAACAGAGCATTTTAGTAGATATCTTCATAATAGCAAAATTTTAAGACTGTAATGAGAGTTTAGTAGTACTCTTACACAAAAAAAGAGACAAATATGACCAACCGGTTGAACAGGTTGGCTTTAGCAAAGGATATAGTGCATCAGACCATTTGCTGACAATGATAACACTGATAGAGAAGACAAGTGAGTACCAACTACCCGTATTTCTTGCCTTCATAGACTATGAAAAGGCAGTTGATAGTATCGAGATGTTTGCTATGGAACAAGCTATTAATAATTTTAGAATGGATTCGAGATAAAGGCAAATAATATATAATATATATGAAACCGCAACTATGATAGTACAACTAGACGAAAATACACAATCCATCCACATTAAGAGAGAAGAGTAAAATAAGGCGACGTAATATTTTCAAAGCTTTTTGTAAAAGCGTTTTGTCAAAGTAATTGGGATAGAACAAGTCCACAAATATATCTACCTAGACCAAATTCTGAAACTTAACAAAGAAAATCAAAGTACATAAATCACTAGAAAAGCAAGTCTGGCATGGGCAGTATTTGAAACACTCAGTTGGATATTGAAGAACCGCAAAATACCTCAATACTTGAGGAGCAAATTGTTCAACCAACGCATTCTTCCTATCATGACATATGGATGTCAAACCTGGATTCTAACCAAGGCAAATATGAATAAAATAGTAACAACAGAACGGGGAATAAAAAGAGCAATGTTAGGTATACGACTGTCAGATAAAAAAAGGAACGACTGGGTAAAATCAAAAACAAGGGTTGAGGATATCACAACATGGCCGAACTCAAATGGAGCTACAACATTACAACTACAACATTATAGACCTTACAATGGTAGACGACCAAGCGGAAGACTACAGATGAGATGATAAGAGACTAGCCGGAACAAATTGGAAATATGTTGTTTGGGATAGAGATCAATGGAAGGAGTTGGGAGAGGCCTATGTCCAAAAATGGACAGGAACAGGCTAAGAAAAGCTTCAGTCCATCGAAAAATACATAGTATTTGCAGACCACAGCTTAAAATCAGTGCAAAAGATAATTTGGACGGAGAAATAAAAATAGTAGCTCAACTAATAGTAAGTTTTTTTCTAGTAAAAAAAACCAAGAATATTCAATCTAAAAACAGATTAATTTAACAAAGACGTTAGTCTGATCTATTATCAATTTTCATATTAAAGAAAAGATGCTTGTGACAGTTAATATGTTAAAAAGAAGTTTCTAGCCGAGATGGGTTACACAGAAAGCAGCAAAATACATATTAATAAAAAAAAACGATACACGCAAGTTAAGACTAGAGATAATCTCCGAAAAATTAAGCCTTGTAGAGAAAGCCAAACGATTGTTTTCACAGATGCGATGTATTTGCATTCGTGTTGCATAAAGGAATACATTCAGAGTGATAAAAATTGTAGTTTACTAAGAAAGCCAGTTTACAAAGGACAAACGTTAATTATTGTTGCCATTAGTAATGATATATCATGATACAAACAGCACAGTATGAACTAATTCAATTTTCCCAACCACAGATGCCCACTGAACAACATATAAAAGGTAATGTACCAAACAATTTCGTTATATCTACAACATACAACCAATAATTTACCCAACAACCCCAAAACTTCAAACAATATACAGCGAAACAGGTCAAGCAGAAAAATGGGAAGCAGTCGCAAACCGAAAAAGAAATAGAAACAGTCCTGATAAAAATATGTGAAGCAAACAAAAATAAATAATTGTTGGTAAAATTCGTCAACCACTAATTCTAACAGATTTTAAAGTCTAGATAATAATTTAGAGAGAAAAAATGACAGCAATTCACAGACATATTTTAATAAAAAACCTAAAACTGTCAAACCACCTACCACTTCCGCTAGAGAATTATTCTCTCTCCTGTTGCCGACAAGAATGTAGCGTAGAATAATTTTTAAATAATTTTAAACTGTTTGTCCTTATTTTAGTGTAGTGTTATGTATGTACAATTTATCTTTAACTTTTCATGTTTATTACATTCTGCGCTTGCTGGATAGCCCAAATTTGACGAAATGCCCCTGATGATGCTGTAGAAAGCGGTACTTGGGCAAGATTTGATTATTAAAATTGTGCTCGATATTTGCCATTTTCAAAAAAAAATTAAATTGTTACCTATAGTACGTTCAGGTCGATATGATTCACGTATGTTTAGTTGGCAGTATTTTATATATTTTTTAACAGTTTATCAGTCAGGTACGTCTATAAAGAAAAACAAGTTTTTGCAAGCTAGAACTTTTAAAGAATGTGTAGTGTAACTGGCCGACTGTCATTTAGAAGGGTATGTCACGTAGAAAGAAGTGGGGGTTATAGACTAGTGGTAGGCTAGTAGGACACTGATATGCCAAGCCATTTACGTTTCAAATTTCAGTATATGTTTGCATGTTGATACTGTCGTATCAAAGAACGCTAACCGAAGATGAGATTCGCTAGCTCGCTAACGTCTCAGAGAGTGGTGAGTGCATATCAGAAACAGAAAACAATACAAGTAGTTAGAGTGAGGAAGAAAGTAGTGATGATTAAGCTGTTCCATTCTACGTACAACATCCTGTAGAACCTTAAGTAACAGTTCCTTTAAAATCCAGTGGTCCCTCGTTCCTTCTTATCATCGTGGTCGCTTTTCTACGGCCAATGTTATAAATAATGCTCCAGGAGTTACAAGGTACGCATTTTCAAAATCAAAAATTCATTTGACTCATTTTTTTCTGACATAGTTGCAAACCAAATTTAAAATATAACCAACATGGAAGGACAGCGTTTTTTGGAACCAACTGGAAAGACTTGAATAAAATTGGTTTTTAAGCATACATTGGTCTTTTATTGTTAACTGGAGTTTTTAAGTCCCATGGCAAATCAGCTAAAAGTTTGTGGAATGAAGAAACGGGTCGTAGTGTATTTCGAGCAACAATGTCCCTGGAAGTATCTACAAAAATTGCGCAAGTAATACGTTTTGATAACAAGACTACTAGACAGTATAGGAGACGTACTAATAAACTTGCACCAATACGTGAAATTTGGGAAAGTGGGTAGAAAATCTACCAAAATTTTTAAACCCTAATGAAAATGTTACCGTCGACGTTGAAACATATACATGTAAGAGAAAGACAAATCTCTGGCCTATGATTATTTTTTATAATATATTACACATTTCTCACTACAACGTGTTCGTTCTATGGGCATCAACAAATTCCCAATAAAACACCATCAAACTTACAAAACGGCGAATTTTTCTTGAGGAATTGGGAAAAACACTGGTGAAACCACTTATACTTTTCAGGAAAAAATTATCACGAACTAAAGACTTATAAAAACTAGTAAAAGAAACACGGACAGAAGCGAGTAGAGAAGAAGGAAATCCTAGTGAACCGTCTATGGACAATTCAACTCCGGTTGCTAAACGAGCACGCTGTAAATTTTCCTCTAAATCGATAACAAGACTAATATTTTATGTTGTATATGTCACAAACATTCTTTACTTATTACTTCCAAATCCCAAGTTTCTACCTGCAAGACCGCCATTACCTATATCACGATCAGTGTACCAGACATTTCCTGACTATGGCTTAAGTCTCTCAAGGCACTGTTCTCATACCAGTGATGTACCTGATAGTCACTGTAGGCTTACCTACATTACCAGAAATCAGAACACCATCTTATGAAAATGACGCAGCAGTAATCTCTTCTCATGAAGAGCCAACCTTAGCATCACACAGAGTACAGGCTTACGTAAATGTTATACAAACTTGGCTTAAAATTGGCTGTTTACGAGCCAACTAGACAAAGTCTACGCAAAGCGCAAGAGAAACTATCCCCCGGAACAGTCAACCTGTGCACAGAAGGGCGACGTAAAATACTTGTGAATGCATTTAGATCGCAGGCTTACATGGAGAAAACACATATTTACCAAGCGAAAACAGCTGGACCTTAAACTCATCAAACTACATTGGTTAATAGGCCAGAAGTCAAAACTGCCAATCGATAATAAAATTTTAACATACAAAGGTTTTTTAAAATCCATTTGGAGCTATGGAAATTAGGTTTTGAGAAGAGCACCTAGATCCAGTAATGGCAATCTTAAAAAATTCCAATCTTAAGTCCTCCGAATGATAATTAATGCTCCATGGTACGTTCCAAATAAGACGATAGTACGAGACCTCAAAATGAAAACTGTCAACGAAGAAGTCACCAAACTTTGCCAACAATATAATCAGCCACTAACCGACCACTCCAATGATCTAGCCAAAAATTTAATGACAACCAATCGGACGAAGACTCTAATTAAAGACTCGAGCCGACTTGTTAACTACAAACTAATCGCAGAAGCCCAATAGAATCTAAAAGCAGAAGTCTAACTAAACCTTAAAGTATATGTGATACTATTCTAGTGCCAAGAATGCACAGGAAATTGTCAATGGGCAATTTTCTACAAAACATTTGTTTTGTATAATATATATATATATATATATATATATATATATATATATATATATATATATATATATATATTACAGATTGTAAATATATTGGGATGTTAAATAAAAAAAATCTACTCTCAACCGGAGGCAGAGCTATATTATTAGACAATACATCATACTACAGTAAACAAAGAATAAACATACAAATTCTACATCTACCACTGCCACTGTACCATCAGTATAGTGATGAAGATTTGAAAAATTGCAATAGAGCCATTTCAATTGGGGACACCTTTGTAACAAAAGAACGTGTTTTTTTTGTAGATATTTATAGCTCGTATAGATTATGTGGCGATCATAATAACAAATATTCGGTTTTAATACTCTGTTCCTTTTGTTCTTTACAAATTTAAATTTAAAACTAACCACCACCTTTGCGTATATATTGTCAAAAATAGTGACTTCCCTTGAGTGCTAAGCATGCAAAAGAATAAATTAAACTTACATCTGTTAATGCAAAGAAAAAGTCTAGCCTTGGCAACACGATTTCCAAACTCGAATTGTCTTCATAAACAAATTGAAGAAACCACAGATACATTGAACTGCCTATAATCAACATATTAAAATAATAGAGCAGCTTCTGAACAATCGACGAATGTAGTAAAGGATTCCCACCAATGAAGCTCAAACCTGTGAGACATAGTTTTATATTAAAGAACATTTTTAAAGTGCTGAAAAAATTATTTGGTTTGGTATTTTATGCACTTCTAATGCAGTGGCGGCGCGGATTTAAAAAAAAAAGTAAGTCTGAGAATAATTTGTGAGTCAAACAAACGAACTACTACTGATGATAAGCGATTTCAATGAAAAGTTGGCAAATAACAAAGTGGTTTTTAACAGATCCCTGGGTTAAGTGAACGCCAAGAAGAAATAATTTGTTTAATTTAATTTGCAACTGAAATGCAGCTTCAAGTGACAAATATCTTTTTTGAGAAATTAAAATTTAAAGAAATACACATAATACACAATGGACACCATAAAAAACATAAAAACTATTTCACAAAAAATTAAACAGAAGGTGGAAGACTGACAAAAGGTTAAGGAAAAGAATAATACTGAATACAACAAAATAGTAAATTAAGAAGACGTATAAGAGTCACCAAAGATAAATGGTTAAGCAACAATTGTCCAAAGAGAATCAGTACAATGCCTTGATTATTCGTCATCATCATTATATAGCCTTTTTCGTCGAAAGTTGGACATAGACCTCCCCTAATTTTTTCCAGTTCTGTCCATCGTATAGTTAGTCTACGTCTGCTTCTTTTTTCAGCTCGTGGTCTGCAAACTGTAATTATTTGGGTTCACTTTCCCGTCATCCATTCTGGCAGATTATAGCCCATAATTATTAATACTTATTCTTGTAGTGCCTATCCTTTTCGGATGTTGGCGATTATCATGGCAATCTGCACTTTGCAGACTGCAAAAAGATTTGTGGTTGTTGTGTTGAACCACGTTCGTAGATTTTTCAGCCAGGAAATCCTTCGCGTTCCTGGTCCCCGTTTTCCTTCTACTTTTCCCTGCAAGATTAGATGCAGCAGTCCATATCTTTCGTTGTTCCTCATGATCTGACCGAGGTATTCGATTTTGGCTGTTTTTATTGTGGTTAACAACTCTTTTTCTTTTTTCATTCTCAACAGAACACCCTTATTAATAACGTGGTCGGTATACGATATCTTCAGGATGCGATGATAAAGCCACATTTCAAAAGCCTCAATTTTCGTGCAGGTGGCGTCTGTGAGAGTCCATGACTCAACTCCTTACAACAGTATAGGAAAGATGTAACATCGTAGTAACCTGATTTTTATGGGCATTGATAAATCATGACATTTGAATAACTTAGCCATTTTTTGAAATGCAGATCTTGCTTTCTCTATTCTACATTTGATTTCTATGGAATGGTCCCAATTTTCATTGACGTTCGTACCAAGGTAGGTGTCTGTTTTTACTCTTTCTATTTGTTGACCGTTTACACTGATTTGTCCAAACTGCTGTTTCTTCTTAGAGATCATACTAGATTCTTAATACTAGACTTAATACTAGAAAATTAATATTAAATCTTTATTACTAGTGTGACTAGAACATGACGTAGTAAAGTTTTGTTTAGTATTTTTAGTTACCTTCTTCAGAGATTGTGGCTAATTTTGTTACGCACAAAGTTCACCCCAGATGTTTTAAGTTGACTGCAGTGCAGCGTAGATGAGAGGCTGCTTGGGATAATTTTCTGAGTCAAAGAGAGAGTAGCTGACTGTTGGCAGGCGTTGCTTTTCCAGTTTTGGAAAGAAAAAGATATACTACAAAATCTCGTGTAAATAGTAATAGTTTCCTCGGGGCAACGACATAGGAAAATCGTAAAAACCAATCTTGCTTGTCCGGCTTGAGGATGTAGCAACGAGGTCAGGAAGATGCGGAATGTTACTGGGGTAGCTTCGAGGGGATCTGCGTATACGTCCGGAAGTTCGCGCTACTTGGAACGATGATGGTTTAATAACGTGGCGTTTAGTGGGAGTTAATTAGAAGATTTAAGACCACCGCAGCTGAATTGTAGTGCGGAGCGAACTATGTTCTATTATGATTATGGAGAGGTCTCTATTTTTAAAACAAATTTGTGTTTCAAAAACAACTTTGAAACGAGATAAATTAATTAGTTTGCAGGCCATAGTTTAAAGATGTAGGGATATATAACAATTGGTATATATGTGTTTTATCGACTTTGAAAAGGCTTCTGAGTGGGTCACCCACGACAAACTGATCGGTGTCTTGAAACAGGTAGGAACTGATAACCAAGACCTGCGTACTTCCAAAATTTGTAATGGCATCAATATTCAAACGAACAAATTAATAAGAACACGATGAAAGAAGTGGAAATATGATTTATTATTTACTCCAAAACTTATTACTAAAAAAACGCCTTAGATGAAGGGAGGACTTAACATCAACGAATCAATCATCTCAGATATGCAGGCGAAACGGTGTTGATTGCTTCCAATGACAAGGTTGCACCCACTTATATCAGGGTGATCGAAAGATGTATCAAATATGGGCTTAAACTTAATACTTTTAAGAAAAGACTAATGGATTTGTTGGCGATAACTTCTTTAAACATTTTCCTATCTTTTACAACGTAAAATATCTATTTAGAGAAAATATAGAGGGTCAACTTCACCTTTCTTGGAGAACAAAAAACTGCCAGAACCCCAGGCAAAAGAGAACCAAAGGAAGAAGATTCAGAGGATTTGGACGACGTTATGAGCATGTTCAAGAAGATGATGGGGGAACTGAAAGAAATCAGGAATGAAAATTAGGAATATAGAGAAGAGATGATAGCGCTGAAAAAAGAAAATATAAAGATAAATCAAGAATTGAAAAAACAAAAAAAACAAATTAACCCAAGTTGAAAACAAAGTAGAAAGAATTGAAAAACAGATAAAAAGAAATAACATAGTAAGTACGGGTCTACCAATAAACACAACAGATGAAACACTCTTAAAAAATCGTGTAGAAGATTTTGTACAAAAGCACCTAAAAGAGGATGTCGAAATAGAATCTGCAATGAAGTTAAAGAACGATATATGTCTGATACAAATAAAGGATTATGGCGAAAAAATTAAGGTAATGAAATAAAAAAGCAAACTCAGATTTCTTACTGGAGAAAAGATCTTCATCAACGATGACCTGGCCGAAAAAGAGGGACATATGAGGCAGGAAATCGTAAATAAAGGCAAGGAATTAAGAGCTGAAGGTAGAAATGTGACGATAGGGTACAAAAAACTAACTGTGGATGGTATAAAATGGGTATGGGCCGGAAATAGTACTTTCAAACAAAAAAATTCTAGAAATATGGACCTAAAAATGGCATACAGTACTGGAAAAAGGAAAAGATAGCCCATTATGCCAACGGACCCTAGCGATGAACAGAAAAATGAGTTTGAACATAAATAGCAAAATAAAAAATAAGAATATGTACCTAAATATTGCTACATGGAATGTACGAGGAGTATACGAGGAGGGAGCATTAATTAACCTAATAGAAAACTAAAAAAATGTAAAATACACATCTTAGTAATACAGGAAACACATTTAACTGGAAACAACATTAAAAAGATTAGCCCATACAGGTTTTATACAAGTGGATACGATAATAGGAATTTTGGAGTGGGTTTTCTGGTACATGAAGACGTGGAGCAAGTAAAACTATTCGTAGTTATCTGACAGAATGTGTGCAATTAGAATTAAAACAAAAAAAGAATATGATATCGTGGATAAATATACATGCTCCAACAGAAGAAAAAGAAGAAGAAGTGAAAGACGAATTTTATAAAGAATTAGACTCATTCTGTTAAGAAATGCCCAGACAAGATACTAAAATTATTATAGGCGACGCTAATGCAAAGGTCGGAAGAGAAGATATATATAAACACATAACAGGGAGTGAAAGTAAACATTTGAATATAAATGATAACGGACAAACATTAATAACATTCGCAATTGAAAACAGGATGAAGATAATGAGTACCCACTTTAGTAGAAAAAATATATATAAACGAACGTGGAAAATTCCGGGATCAAATGGAACTAATCAAATAGACCACATCTCAATACAAGAGAAGTTTGCCAATTTAATAACAAATGTGAAAACGTGCAGAGGGGCTGACTCAGACTCAGATTATTTTTTGGTTAAAATTAATATGACAGAAACAATAATTAAAAAGCATAAACGGAAAAAGAAAGTACAACGTAAATTTAACTTTGAAAAACTGCGAAAATTTGAGGTAGCGCAGGATTATCAAAAGGATATACAAGAAACCTATGCCAAACAATATAGTACTACTGTGAGTAACATACAACAATGCTCATGGCTGGTATGGAACTGTTTGGATGTCCTCTCTCAGGTAGGAAGTCGAAACAGGTTGACACTTGCCTGGGTGCCGGGACATAAGGGCCATGGTTGGTCCGGAACCCTTCTTTGGAATCGTAAATACGATAAAAAGGGCAGCCATACACAAATGGGTGCAACAGAAGTCTCTTGAGTGGTGGAACAACTCACCAGGACAGAGGCAGGCCAAACAGTTCATCAAAGAACATTCGGCTAAATTTACAGCAGACTTACTTTCGCACAGACGCAGGACTGTCAGAATGATAGTGGGTCTGCTCACTGGGCACTGTAGACTTAATAGACACTTGAGTCTCATAGGCCTGACAGAAGAGGACACCTGTCGTTTCTGTCTGGAAGAAGAGGAAACCGCTCTACACGTTCTGTGCCATTGCGAAGGTCTCGCACGAATGCGGTTTCTAGAACTCGGAGAGGAAAAACCGGAAGCACCAGGCTACATGAAAAAGGCCACTATCAAGGCTGTTGAGTCTCATTAAGAGGACCAAGCTAGATGAAGTGCTTTAAAATAAGGGGGAACACAATAGATCTGCAAAGGTCGCAGTGTATCAGGCTCTATTGGCCGCCCCATTTTCTACATTCTACAACATACAACAAAAGTTCTTGAAAATGACAAACACTATAAAGGAAGCTACGTCGAAGAACATACTAACAACAAAAAGATTTAGAAAAAACCAATGGTTCAATGAAGAATGCAGAACAGAGTTAAAAAAGAGATCAGATTTGAGATTAAAAAGTTTACGATTGCAAAAACAAGACGACCTAGAAAGGTATGCCGAACAACGAAAAAAGTAAAGAGAATCCTAAGGGAGCGGAAACGAAAGTCTATGGATGATAAAATTAAGCGCATTGAAGGAAATTACAAGAAAAATAAAATAAAAATTTTTTATAAATAAGTAATATACATTAAAACTGGGTAACAGGGTACCACGATAAATGTAAAAGATAAGCAAGGAAACCTGATAGTAAACGAAGATCAAATATGTGAAAGGTGGAAAGAATATTTCGAAGAGATGCTAAATGAAGAAGTGACTACTGAAGAAAATTTTTATATTCCTAAACCTCAAATAGTAATAGAAGAAATACCAAAGCCCACAAGAAAAGAAATTTAAGAAATAATAAAAGATATGAAAGATCAAAAAAGCCCCGGGGAGAGCGGCATTGTGGCAGAGAACATAAAATATGGAGGAGAAGCCTTAATAAACAAACTTGGTGAGCTAATGCTAGAAGTATGGGATGCCGAAGGAATGCCTCAATAATGGAATAAAACGATTTTAATTTCTATACACAAAAAGGGAGATAGAACTGAATGCGCAAACTATACGGGAATATCCTTATTAGAGGTAATTTATAAAGTACTCTAAAGTACTATAGAATACCAGGGAAGATTTCAGAAAGGAAGATCAACAACCGATCAAATTTTTATGCTAAAACAAATCCTGATCAATTGCTATGAATACAACATTTCAGCACAAGTATTTTTCATTGATTACAAAGCTGCCTACGATACAATAGACAGAAACAAGTTAATAGAAACACTAAAAGAATTCCAAGTGCCATAAAAAATAATAAGATTGGTAAAAATGACAATAAGACAAACCATTTGTGCTGTGAGATGCAAGGATACAGTCTCAGAAGAATTTAAAGTGAAAAAAGGTGTTTTGCCAAGGAGAACCGTTTTCTACATTGCTATTCAATATAGTTTTAGAAAAAATTGTAAGGGTTAGTGGGATAAATAGGTCCGGAACTATTTCATACCTATAAGGAGCACCAATGCTTAGCATGCGCTGATGGCGTGGTTCTCATTGCAAGAAATGATAAAGAACTATCAAATATAACAAAAAGATTTATTCGGGAAAGCTCTAAAATGGGACTAAAAGTTAATATTAATAAATCGAAGTACATGGAGATCTCGAGCAAAAAAGGAATAAACACCAGGGGATCCTTTAAATTGGAGACGGAGGATGGATCAGTTGTAGAATTCGAGAAGGTGGATGAATATATGTACTTAGATATTCTTATTGATCAGACATGTAAGGAAGAAACTGAAATCAACCTGAGACTGATCAAGAGCAACAGATGTGCTTGAGCCATAAGCAAAATAATTAAAGCCAAAGATATACCTCGTAATACAAAAATAAGAGTATACAAAACTATAATTAGACCCACAATGCTATACGCTGCCGAGACATGGATTATAAACAATACCATACAGAATATATTGGAAGCATGGGAAGGAAAGATACTTCGCAGAATATTTGGTGGAAAATTAGTAGAGGGAGAATGGAGAAGAAGAACTAATGCAGAAGTGTATCATTAGTATACTAATCCTACAATAACAAACGTGGTGAAAAAACGTAGACTGTAATGGCTCGGTCATCTAGAAAGAATGCAAAGTGATAGACTAGTCAAGAATATTGCTTGGAGAGTACCTGAGGGCAAAAAAAGAGAGGAAGACCAAGAAAGAAATAGAGAGATGTAGTGATGGAAGATGTCAGAGAGATGGAAATCAGAGATTGAAAGCTGTTAGCTAAGAATAGAAAACGATGGAAATTATCCAGCCAGCAATGTAAGTAAAAGGCCTGTTAACGCTATACATACTATACATCTATTTAATACTGAGGTTAGTTTAGTATCTGACATTCCTTAGCCAAGATTGTTTCTTTCTTCCGAAGTATTTTCTTTCCTCTACTCTTCCTTACATGGTGACGTGTAAAAGAGAGTATTTATCATTTAGGAGTATGTGGCGTCCTTGGCGGTTGGAGGCCTTTCAGATGTGGATTTACCAACGAATATTGCGAATAAGTTGGCTTGATCGAACAAGAAGCGAAATAGTTTTATACCGAATGAAAAAGAGTACATAAATAACAATAAAAATTCGAAAGTTACCGAAAATATTTCGGTCATGTAATGAGACATCCAGAGAGGTCTAGTCTTCTTCACCTCATAATCCAGTGCAAGATCGCTGGAATATACTGGCTATAAAAACTTTAAAAGTGGTATCAAGAGACATATTAATCTGTTTTGAGTTTTTTTCCGTTATTTTTGCCAATATAATCTCCAACCTTTTTTAATCGGTCAAGGTACAGAAAGAGGAATAAGTGATGGATTGTCGCTATTGCCGCCTGGAAAATTATGACTTCCATAGATAGATTTACCGGGAAATGTATTTCTTGCTTTCTCGCTACTATACCGGCTCCTACACCCTTTTTGATAGGTACACCTTTTTTCCAATCTTCCCTGTCTGGTTTATTAATTTTGAATTTATTGTGAAAACCATATCTAGTAGCTACTGCATCGATAGGTTGTCCCATTACGATATCTGCTTTTAATTCATTGATTAGCTTTCTATTGTCAGCATTATATGTCTGGCATATGTGTTGCTGAATATATATTAATCTGTGCATCACAGATTTGCTTTATTAAAACACATAAAGTGGTGGATATTCAGTAGGATTTCCAACGCCGCTGTAGCAGTTGTTTTTTATGGCTCCCGTAATACACCCTTTGTGTATTACTTAGAATCCTTAGAGCTCCAACTTGCTACGTTTTTATTCACCATATCACAGACTCATAGACTATTATTTGTATAATAACCCGTTTGTAGAACGATAGAGACATTATGGGGTTGAGCCCCCAATTTTTACCTATTAAAACAAGTTATTCAAATAACTTGTTTTTTATTTATTATTAAATTTATTAATTTTGGCCTTGACATTTGTTAGTACAAATCTAGAGTAGTACAAATGTTGTTTAAAATATATATGATTCTGATACGCTACTGTTCACTATTTTTGTAATAATATGCCCTGCGAAAAAATAAATCTTTTCCCTATTTACATTGTTATATTTTAAAAGAACGGAACAATAGGTCGCTATTTCTAAGAAATTATTTATTTAGACATCTTAAAATTTTTATTACATTATTGCGTACCTATTATAGATAGGTAATAGCTTTTTAGTCGAAAACATCTATTGAAAATTCAATACATTACAATACTGTATATACCGGGTGTGCCAAAAGAAGTGAGACAGTTTAATATTTCGCGAAATTTTTGTTTCAAAAACTGAAAAATACGTATTAAATATTTTCAAAAATATATTGAATGGCACAAAAAATGACCCCCACCTGGGAAACTTTAAAATCTCAGATAAGAACCCTTACTTTTTATTACGGATGTGGAATCAAAAACTATTGTGGATGTGGAAAAAACCAAAATTATTTAACGCGGAGTCAAACCCAGAAAACAAGTGAAACCACATACATTGCAATAAGCAACTTGGATTTTAAAATTATGGAAAAAATCTCGAGAAATACACTTCCAGATTAAAAACAAATAAAAAATGTGTTAAATATTATTTAAAAATATATCGAACTACAACAAACACGATTCAACACCCAACCCTCTGATGGTGAATCCCATTGAATTTGGTATTTTTGGGGGAAAAAGAGTCATATTAACAATACAGTGATGTGTATTAACTTTATTGTAAATAAAAAAACTTCGATTTGTGGCATCAGTGTATGATAATTTTACGACACTCCCGAAAGTATTAGTTTTGCTGATTTTAGAAAAAGTATCGTAAAAGTAATGATGATCTTTATCAATAACTGATTTAAGGTATTGCAAGTGTTTGAACTTATCTTCTGATATTTCAGAAGGAGTCTTGAAGAGCGAGTTTTTATAAACCGACAGGTCTTGGCAGGCCTACTCTTTTGTTGGTAGTAGCTTAGTAATCAGTGGTGTAGTACACACCTCTCCATTGGGGTTATGTTTTAATATATATATATATATATATATATTATATATATATATATATATATATATATATATATCTCCAAATAAGATGAAAATGAACCTTATAACAGGATTAAAGGAACGTGTTTTAAAAACTTTCTCATTCAGACTATCTACAAGAAGATCTTCATTTGTTAAAAAATATTTTAATTGAAAACTCTTATCCTCCAGATATGCTACATAGGATGCTTTTTTCTAATTTATTAAACATAAATAACTTAACACCATTTTTTGCTAAATCTCACAACACTGTATCCAACAATCAAAACATATATTATCATTCACTACCTTTTATACCATCATTAACTCCTAAATTAATACAAACATTAAAGGTAATTGACAAAATAGAAATAGCAACAAAGAACATCAAAACTATTTCATCTTTATATTCCAAAACTAAATATCCTATAAACAAATTAGATCAAACAAATGTAGTATACAGCATTGTTTGTACTCAGTGTGAAGCTGAGTATATTGGTGAGACTGGAAGAAATCTCTCAAATCGCATTATTGCTCACAAGAGTGATTGTAGAATTAAGAAACCATCTTGTGCTTTGGCAGAGCATGTAATAGACAAACACCATATTATGGATTTTGATAATATTAAAATTTTATGTAATGAAAGTAATAAATTTAAAAGAACTTTTTTGGAAATGGTTTGTATTAGCAAAAGTGATAATAATTTAAACAAAAGGTCAGAAATTCAAAATTTAAGCAAAAATATATATATATATATATTATATATATATATATATTTATATATATATATATATATATTTATATATATATATATATATATATATATATAAATATATATATATACTTCATCTAATGTAGATAACGACTTACGTCATTATCTACGTCAGAGATCGAAGTTGACATAGTTGCCAAAGTATAAAAAAATCCTGACTCCATTTTAAATCAAATAGATTACATAATTATTGCAAAAGCATTACCATCTCTTTACAACGACTATTTAAATTCTTACGTGACATTTTTGAAATAAAACACACTAATTTTGTTCTAAAAAGAACAGATTTTATTAGATAGTTAAAAATATAAAACAAGAGATATTCACTTTAAAATTCAAAATAATGAAGTACAAAAAGTGTCAACACCGCAACTGTCAAATAAGTGTTACCAATTGATGCCAAAATTTTACCTTCGTTCGATTACAGTTACAGTGTGTTCCGAACAAATGTTCTTGATAAAAACGCTTTATAATGCATTTATACAAATTAAATGAAACATATTATTGTGTATTTCTTCAAGTTAACATTAATAGAAATTTTAAAATATGATTTCTACGCGTATATAATAAAATATGTCTAGTGGCTGTAATGTCAGTGTACTCGGTAAAGTGTTCTAAAAAAGAACACACCTACACCCTAAATATTTTGTTGGTATCATGTGACGTCACAGGCTATGACGCCGATGACGTGCATCGTTATATAAATTAGATGAAGTGTATATATATTTTATATATATATATATATATTATATATATATATATATTATATATATATATATATTATATTATATATATATAAAAAAGAATAAATCTTTTAGCAAAAACCTGATATCGCTTTGTTGTATTAAATGACCAAATGTATGGCCTAGGAGGACAAATTCGGTAAACTTCCCGTGTTCGAATCGGTATCAATAAAGTGTTATGACTCATTTCGGCCTATCCCAGCCTCATCAGACACTTGGGCTGATACAAATTCAAACTCGGAAAGTAGAACGAATGTCTCCTAAAGCTTCACCACCGCAGTGGTTTACGAGCAGAGGCGCCACCTGCTTTGGCGGCCGTGAACGATAACGATATAATCACATTATATGTAAATTTTTTACAAAATAATTTTATTCATTTATTGTAAGAATTGTCATTAAATATAAGGCGAAATATGTGGTTTCTAGAAGATGGTACACCATTACATTACAGAGAAAGCGGAGTGAGACAGTATTTAAATACAACTTTCCTGAACGTTGGATTTTTCATGGTAGTCATATTCTTGTGGTGAGATATTAATATAAATATTTAATTCATAAACATTTCAAAAAATTACTTATTATTGTACTTATAACACTTAATAATAAATACTGCACCAGTTTCTTTAGAACCAATGACGCTATTTAATATGAGACAATATTTTATAGAATGTATTGACAGATGAATTAAAGAAAATGGTGGACATGCAAAATGTGTATGGTTCCAATGGTTCCAAACCATAGGACATGCATTTAAATATGAATTTTGAATGATATTTTACGGATATGCGAATTAACTTTCAATTTGAATGGTGAGATTTATTTACATTTTTTATAAAATGATTTTATTGATTTATTGGAAAAACAGTCATCAATCTAAAGGCGAAATATATGGTTTCTACAAGATGGTACACCATTACACATTACATTACAGAGAAAGCGAAGTGAGACAGTATTTAAATACACTTTCCTGAACGTTGGATTGTTCGTGGTGGTCATATTCTTGTGGTGAGATAATAATATAATTATTTAATTCATAAAAATTTTAAAAAATTACTTATTATTATACTTTAAACAAGTATAATAAATACTGCAGCAGTTTCTTTAGAACCAATGATGCTATTTAATATTAGATGATATTTTATGTATTGACAAAATGAATTAAAGAAAATGGTGGACATAACGAACACCTAGTTTGACAAAAAGTTTAATGTTATTTAGTTTAACTATTTTTAAATTGATTTGTAAATAAAATGTTTTGATTATGACTTTAATTTAAGACAAAACGTAAAATGTTTTATGTAAAATCCAATTATTCTGTTATTTTATCAAATCGTATTATTAATTATCCTGCTGATATAATTATTTTATTTAATATTTCGTTAACTATTGACTTTATTAAAGGTATTTTACATCAAAATTCAGAAGTATTGATGTTTTTATCAATTTTTTGCCTGTAGTAATTGCGATAAATAAGAATTATGCAGTTGATTTGTAAAATGGGATTATCTCGCAAACTGTTGAATTTTGAAGTTATTAAAAAGTATACCATTTTTATTTAAAATAATGTATCTTTATTATTTTTTATTAAAACACCGGTAAACTAAAGAGTAAAAAAGTTAAGTGCAAATGTATGCCACAGATGTGGCAAATGTGGTGCTACATCAAAGTATGCATCAAATTATAATTCCTGATACTCAATAGTACCCAGTTGTTAAGTTTTATACATAAACGTTCACAAACATAAAAGTTATAGCGAAAAAAAAATTTAATTTCCACTTTGTATCTTTCTTAATATCAACATTTTATTAAGGCAACTTGGCTTAAATCGTAATATTTTAAATTGTAGAAGTTGCGATTTCTTTTTGTCCAATTACTTAAGGACCACCCTATAAATATATATATATATATATTATATATATATATATTATATATATATATTATATATGTATATATATATATATATATATATATATATATATATATATATATATATGTATATATATATATATATATATATATTATATATATATATATATATGGTTTCAGTTGTTTTTCTGGTTTAACTCCGCGTTAAATGGTTTTCGTCAAAACAAAGGTTTCGGCAAGGTCACACTTGTGATTGTCAAGTCAGATTAGTTATGCTTCTTCTTGATGTTTCAGGAGAACTGATGATTCAGGAACATCAAGAAGACGCATTGCTTACAGAAGGGATGCTTTCAGGGGTTAAAATCTTAGACCCAATAAAACATAATTTCACAAGCGATGAATTGTTATTAACTTTAATTCATAAGTTAGGCACTTTACATCGTAACTATTCCCTAAAAGTCCTAAAAATACCTAAAGTCCCTAAAAGTTGGGTTTTAGTTTAATTTAAAGTACTAAAGATATCAGATTCAGGTATCTATTATCCTGCCTACCAACTAAAACCACCCTCTCTTACTAGTGCGCAGTTGACTGTCGCACGTACCATACTCCGAAACTGGGGTGGCCGTTGTAACGATGTTGACGACATTTTTGGAACACTCCCTTCTCTTATCCATATCTTATCTATAGTTCTGAAGCTATTTGCTTGTGGTATTTTTAAAGCAATTAATATTTTAATGGGAATAAGCCACAATTGATATGTTTAAATTTGATAGATTAAAATATGTTTATTGACGTTTGACGTTAATCCAACTTGTAAATACAATGCATTTTGGAGACCGCTATCGCCGTATTTCCGTACTCCTCCGCCAATCCTTCCCATCCAAGGCATGCTCCTCTTCCAAACCTCTCGATCCCATCGCTCTTCTTATTTCTTAGTTCCATGAGCGTCGAGGTCAACCTGTTTTTCTTCTTCCAGGGTATTTTCTTTTCTTGCTTTAGGTATGATCCTATTTCTCGCCCGATTACTGGACTAACATGTAAGTATAAAATGTTCTCGATATAGTTAAGATTAAAAGGATGAATAAATAGAAACACTTATTAACAAAGATATATTGTTAAAACTTTAAATAAATGATGCAGGTGTGTTATCAGTAATTTTAAGTTGAACTTCCTGTTAACTTTTAATTTAATCCAATACAAAATCAAAAAAAATAAACTACTGAAGTACATGAAGTACAATCTCATTGAAGTACAATAATCTAATTTATCTTATATGAAATATTTTAAAACTATTAATTTGCATATCAATATGAATATATATAGACTCTCTGATGTACAATTCAGTACAAATTTATACGTTATTTAAGTAAGTAAGATCCGTGTTAAAATTTAACAATGAAAAGTTTGCTAGTTCTAGCAGCAGTTTTTGCACTTGCTTATGCTAACCAAGGTCAGTATAGATAATAGAATTTTGTTTGTAATTTAACGTATTACTAGTGATATTTTAAACAGTAATTATTATTCTTCCTTTTAGTGCAGTCATTGAAGCATTATTGCTCCGAAATTTTTTACTGTGAACCGAATTGCATACAATTTTAGAATTAGGTTCATCTTACCCTTAACTTTAAAAGTGATTTGAACTCCGTACTGCCGCCCCTTCTCGGGGGTGATTTTTTTTTTCAAAGTAACCTTGGAAATCGATAGAAAGCCTAATTTTAAGCAAAAAATCATCTATAAAGTTTTTCTAAAAATCCAATACAAGTTATTGACAATTGAAAATTCTCAATTTTTTCACGTTTTTCATCGGTCTTGCAAATATCTCCAAAAATATACGTTTTATCGAAAATTTTATAAAAAAACAGAATCGAAGCAGGTGAAAAAATGAAAAATTTGGTTTTTATAAAGTACCTACTCTAAGTGCAATATTAAGCTAGATATTAAAGACCAAAGCCGTTTTTTATTTTGTCTGAAATTTAATCGATGTGGCTAATGCCATCTAGCGGCGAGCAGATGCAACTTAGGCATTCTAATAAAAAAGGGTTTTGTAGTGCTTAAAATAAGCTTTAAAATGAGCACTATTAAAAGTCTTTTGTACGTAAAATAAGTGAGCTATATTGCAAATAAAAGAGGCATCCAATGTTTTTTCTTTTAAATCAATGGGTTTTATAAGTGTCATTTCCACTAAAATTAACTTTATTATGAAGAGTTTGATAGATTGTATCAGTTTGGCTGCTTTAAAACACATATTTTTCAAAAAAAAATTCAAATTTAAAAAAATACACCTTTTTTTCATAATATCTCAAAAATGACGACAGATACGTATAAAAGTGTACGAATAAAAAATTTAGGTATTTTTCGGACAAATAATTTGCTTTTCTGGTTTTTTTCTGTCAAACAAAAATTGACGGAGATATGATTGTTTAAAGAGCGCGTGGCAGCACAATCACAGCCTCTCTTAAGTCCTTTAACCATTCACCGTTTTAGAAAAAGGTTAGGTTAGGATAACTATATATTGCAATAAAGGATGTTGTAGCTCTCTTAATTACCTTTACAATGGTAAATCCACTCGCACCACAAGAACTCCTAAAATTGATTTTTTGCAACTGCAAAAAATGATGTGGAGCGTCTTGCGAATGCAGAAGAGTTAGTCTGTTTTGTAATAGTACCTGTGGAACGTGCAGTGGTGATAACTGCCAAAATAGCCCTCCAAATCAGCCAGAAGATGTGGAGTGTGACAGCGTCTGCGACATTGAGTCATGAATAATAATATTACTAATTAATAATAATAATTAACTTTTATATAATTTGTAAATATTTTATTCAATAAATGACAATTTCTTACTCTAAATTAAATTATTTTTAAATGTAATCATATATATTTACTGTTTTAATTTAGGGGCAGTTTTAAGGGTAGAAAAGCTTAAGATAATGATAATCATTTTTGAGAGTGTGGTATAATATTTAAATCATTTTCATTTAATCAAAAAAAATATTTTTACAATTTTTTATCAAGGGGTAGTTTTCAAAGGTTGAAAGGCGGATTAAAAATTTGATAATTATTATAGAGAATATAAAATATTACTTACTCTATACTTACATCTTTTTATGTCATACCAAAGTATTTTTTTGTGATTTTTTCAATTTAGGGGTTGTTTGCAAGGGTTGTAAGATTTTCAAGGGGTTAAAAATCTCACCTGGGTGAAGAAATTTTTGTTTATTAAAAATTAATAGATGAAAGTAATTTCTATCCTTGTGCGATCGGTACTCACCGGAGGGACCGCAGACGTTCGGATACAATTGGGGTCTCTTAGCAAAGACAATGCCGTCGACTTTGCTAAGTATCAAGACAATTACACTACACCTACATACACATACTACACACTACCTGACTGTAAAAATTTCACTGTAACATGCCAATGACCATTAGTTGTCGACGCATTAAACTCCATAAAAAAATATATTGTTGACTATTTAATATTATTATTAGTTTAATAAATTTGTGTAATTTTTTGACGTTATTGTTGTTTCTTTTTTGCTTCATTTTGTTATATTTCCAAAATTTTATTCTATATAACAGGAATGT
Organism: Diabrotica balteata; assembly: GCA_918026665.1. NCBI lineage: Eukaryota > Metazoa > Arthropoda > Insecta > Coleoptera > Chrysomelidae > Diabrotica > Diabrotica balteata. The sequence goes on from OU898278.1 coordinate 48,883,084, forward strand.
ATCAGACTATATAATAGAATGTATCGGACTATATTCGATATCCAGTGATTTTGCCAAAATTTCATTAGCGAAAATTGCCAAAAGGCAACAAACTTGAAAAAAACCAGACGAAAATTTTGAAAGTGGATAATTTACTTTCGAATGATATTTGACAATACTATTTCACGAGACAATTAATACACCATATCAACAAATCATAATATTTATTTATTTGTTAACAATATTAAACGTAAAATTATATAACAAAAGTTATAGTACTTTGCTTGTGCTTTTCTACCAAAAGCATGATTTTTTGTATTATTGACCTGTAACATTTGGGAAGTCGAAGGTTCAGCTTTATTGGTTGTTCTGAGATTTTTGATCAACTTCCAGTGATAACTGGAATACAGCTGCAGATATGGTTTTAGAAGGCTTGGATTTGAGTAGCCCATTAATTTAATTAACCCCTGTTCAGAAACACATTGCTTGAACAAGGCTGACACAGCTAAAGATCGATGAGAATGGTTTGTTATTTTATGTTTTTTGCGTTTATTCCAATTTTTTTAGCTGATATTTTTGTCCACTTAGATACGGTGTTGATTCGACGTAGATAGTTTTTGAACCAAGATCCATCCTTCGAATTGGGGTAAACGGTAAGAAAGAGTCAGTCTGATAAAATCTTTCGTCCCGTTTTTTTTTTCATTGATATCAAAAATAATCTAACTGGGCATAAATTTTCGTTTGGTAAATTTCTTAGCAGTCATTTGCTGCTTGCCAAACTTTTCTAACCGCCTTTATTTGTTTTGGAAAAAATGCTGTTGTATTCATTTCGGCCCGTAAATTTCGGCCCGTATCGGCCCTTAAAGGAGTACATTTCTAGGCAGTTATAACTCTATAAAAATCACAGAAATTCAATCTTCAGATTTGTAAAAAGTGCTACAATTTTCACTTCAGCAAATTACTATATCTCACGAAGAATTTCTTAAACGAACATTTTTTGAGTGTGCAATACCTCTATTTCGTGACATAAAAAATAAAGATAAAAGAAAAGTTGAAACTCATCAGAAATACTACCAAATACAAAATAATAGCTCTAAATAAAAATGTTTTGTATTTTGAGAACGATTTCCGAAATGGAAATTGAAACGTCAATAAACGTATTTTTATCTTTAATTGTGGCTTATTCCCAGTTAAATAGTAATTAAATAAAAATGTATAAGAACAATAAAAAAAGATTTAAGTAACTAGTTCTCGTGCTAATTTAACTAAATTTAACTATATCTTGATAAAACTACTGGTGTCAGTCACATTAAATGCTTGATTTTCCATTATTGCTAGATATTATCATAACCTCACAATAGGAAAAAAATCGAAAAAGAACACTCTATGATTTATAGAGGAAGTGAAGATTAAATGTAAAGAAAGGAAAAAAGCCTTTTAGCAATACAAAACACAACCAACCCTAACAGTGACACAATCACTATAAACGAAACAGAAATGAAACGAATACTTCCAGACCATAAACTTTACATGTATATTGGAGCTGAGCAATCATATAATAGAACAAGTAAAGGAATTTAATTATATAGGTATCACACTATCTAGCTACGGAAAGCTGTAGACTCTAAATAGAGCAAAAACAGAGACGCAGGTTTCCTGAATGAAACAATAAAGAGAAATAAAAATATCGGGAAAGAAATGAAAGGCAGAATTTACAAAACAGTCATTAGACCAATAATGACAAACGCGGCAGAGACAAGACCTGATACAGGGAGGACAAAAAAAATAATAAAAATAGGACAGATGAGAACTCTTGGAAAATAGTATGGTAAGACACTATGGGACAGAGCTGAAATTACAGATATATGACGTATATGCAAGTCTGCAAGCAGCATTTTTTTATCAAGGTTATCAAGAGATATCACATTAACCACTGATATTGAATTTAATTAAATATTTTAACATAGTCAATTAACCAGAATATTGTGTTATTTTATATTCGCAGATCTACAGAGTTACAAATACTAAATACTAATAAATATTAAAATATAACTTTTTTTCACAGCGCAAAGACATAAACCTAGTTCAACACCTCGGAAGTTTGGGTCCATTTGTGTGTGTTTGTTTTGTTTTGTTTTGTATTATGATTTTTTATAATTACTTTTTTACAATTTTCTTTATATATATATATATATATATATATATATATAATATTTTTTCATTTCATTGTATAACTGAAAACTTAATTTAAATTTATTTTAGGCCTCTCCTAATGAAGCAAATGCTCGATGTTAACAAAGAGTTTTACTTACCCTGTCCTTATATTTAATACCTTAGCCTATTAATAAATATAAGTGCAGGATATAAGGGTCTGCCAAATATGAGGACCACAGGAATAATAAAAACACACAATAATATCAAATGTTAAATTCAGTTATACTCTAAATTTTCAAAATCTACAAACACACATGTCAAATGTTCTTAATGTAGTCTCCAGTTCTAGGAATTATTGAGAAAACGGCTTATATTCAAGCAGCGATAAATGATCTATAATCCGTTCTACACTTTCTGAGAATGTCTGTTGAAAATTAAAAAAAAAATTAATTTATAATTTTAAACTGCTTCTTCTTTAGCTCCAACTTATCCTGGGTCGTCTCTTTCTCTCTAAGTCTATATTTCTCCAAAAAAATTATATTAAATCGAAATTAAAATTGACAATCTGCTGCTACTTTCAACTCTCTGAATATGGTTTAATATAACAAAAGGCATAAGGAGCCTTGCCTAAATAATTTAAATCTGAAGAAACTTACTTGTGTATCAATTTAAAAAGGTACCACCTTCTATAATTCGATCCATATAGGAAAACCAAAAATCCATAAAAAAACTTCAAATTTATTTGAGGGGGAAATTTTCTAGATAAGTTTTCAACTATTGGGGGTTCTGTCCGCCCTCTAACCCCCAAAAATTTTATTAAAAAGGGTAATTCATACCTTAGTTACTTCGTTCAACTACCTTTTTAAAAATACCACATATATATTATATTTATTTTCAGTACTTTTGAAAAAAATATATATACCTGCGGCAACAACCACTGTCAAATAACATACTAACAGTAATCGCATAAAAATAGAACGGGGGGTTAGACAAGAAGACCCAATGTCACCTAAACTTTAATACGGTGCTAGAACATGCTTTTAAGAATTTGGATTGGATGACAAACGGAATAAAAATAGATGGAGAATATCTAAACAACTTACGTTTCGCCGATGATATACTTATAATCGCTGAAGATCTAGGTATGGCAAGAGAGATGGTACAGGAACTCGTTGTGGCTACAGAAAATGTAGGTTTAAATATAAATATCTCGAAAACAAAAATTATGACCAATTTGGTGCCCAACCAGAACATCAGTATTGGTGGGAAAGAAATAGAACTCGTAGATAGATATAAATACCTGGGACATGAAATTATGATTGGCAGAGATTACCAGACTCATGAACTGAAGAGAAGAGTCGGCCTTGGGTAGGCAGCATTTGGAAAACTGAGAGAAACTTTTAAAAGTGAGCTGCCCACATGCCTAAAGAGAAAGGTATTTGATCAGTGCTTCCTCCCAGTCTTGACGTACGGAGCAGAAAGACTTACCTTAACAAAAGCAGCAGCTACCAAACTGAGAGTCACGCAGAGAAGAATGGAGCGGTCCATGTTAGGAATAACTCTCCGAGACAGAATAACAAACGAAGACATCAGGAGAAGAACGGGAGTGACTGACATCATCGAGAAGATAGCCAAACTAAAATGGAGATGGGCGGGATACATAGCCAGAATGACAGATGGGCGATGGACAAAGAGGTTATTGGAATGGAGGCCAAGGGAAGACAAGAGAAGGGTCGGTCGACCACCTACAAGATGGACTGACGATTTAAGAAGACTCAATAAAAACTGGATAAGAGCGGCGCAAGATAGACGGGGTTGGAAACATGAGGAAGTAGCCTATGTTCAGCAGAGGACTCTTGAGGCTGAATGATGATGATGATGATGACTTTTGGTAAAATCAAGTAAAACCGTAAAGATATTTAACTATAAAATGTTTTACAATAAAACATAAAAATTCAGTAAAAAGTAACTTATTCAATAAAAGTACATTACTAAAATTAATGTTCGAAATGTTGTCCATTATTTTGTAAACAGTGATAAAGCCTGCTCTCAAACTCCTATCTAACATTTTAAAAAACTTCAGGCTGAAGTTCTCTACAGGTAACTGTTCTCGTTTTCATTAAATTTACTAAATCTCGAGGTTGTTTTATATACAATTAACTTAAAATATTTTCATACGAAGAGATCTAGAGGTGCAAGCTCGGGTGGTCATGGTGGCCATTCTATTACTCCTCTTCAATCAAATTTATCTGCCAGGAAATTTATCATTTAGCCACTATTTAACTGGCAGAAAGTAATATAGTGGAGCTCCATTTGATTGAAAGTAAATCAGATCTTTTAGCAAAATCATGTTACCAGCTGCATTGATTTGATTTTCAAAGTATTTGTTTTTAACGGATATATTATTTCTTAAAGCAGATTTAAGTAGAAATCGTTGTTTTCTTCTACTAGTTACCTAGTTTTATAGTAAACTTATTTATTTTAGATGATTATTTACGTTGGGTAAGTTACGATGGAACAATACCAAACAATGCCGTACCAGCTGGAACCGACGCTAACAATAACACTATTTATATTGGACGTGTCTACTTGAACTCCAATACAAATCAGTCCAGCTGGAACTTTACCACAGATGCAAAAGGATACGTTCCCGGGAATCTTAAAAAAGGAGTTGTATCTTTAGACACTGTACTGTTCCAAAAGGCACATACAGTTACAGAAGGAATTGAGGTGAGTAGTAAGAATGTTTTTGGTATAATTGGAAGTACACACAATAAATATTTTAAAGCAAAAAAAAAATTTTAAACAAAAACATTTCTCATATCTTATGTCTGTGTTTTAGATTTTAACAGTAGTAAACAATGCAAAAATAGAATGGAAATACGTTAAAAGCTATCAGTTCCCACAACTATTTGATACAGAAGAATATCATGTTGCTAGAGTGGGTTGGGAATTCGAAGGAATGGAATTTAATTCGACTACATATCTTGGAAAAGTTCATTTTAATGATCAACCAAATATAGGAAAAGTTTTTAATGCTGCTGTTTTATGGGCAGATAACAACATTTTATATTTCCCTTCAGAGGGAAAAGTCTTAAACGGATACTCATATTATGCTTTGGTTTATTATTATTAAGTATTTTTTAAGTAAGATGGGATATTTAGTGTATTACAAATGCGTAAATAAATATAAAATATAAATATAAAATAGTAGCCTTTTTAGTTACTTAAACCAAACCAAACTCTTCTGGAACAGATTAAATAAAAAAATCTGGCTTATGATCTAAATCAAATATTCAAATAGTGCGAATATTGAAGTAGTCCTAGTTGTAAAGGAATCCTAATGAAGTAAATATATCGAAATTACAAATATAATATAATCATCATCATCGTCCTAGCGTTAGTTCCACATTATTTCAGGGTCGGCTGCTTTGATGAGTCCTCCCAATCTAGTTCGATTGAGACCGTTATCCAGCATTGGTGTTCTTTATGTTTGTGTTAAGTCTATCAAACCAGTGCAGATATTTCTTCTAATTCAAAGTATTGAAATGATTTCAATATGTTAAAAAGGATACAACTTAAATGGATTTTTATATGAGTTTGTTTTTCATGAATTTCATGAAGCCATCACAATGTGGGTTCGACTCTGAAATAAAAGAGAGAAAAAGATTAGTAAATTGTTAAATAAATTAATTTTGACTTACCTGGTATAGTGTTAATAATTTCTGAATAGTATAGTTACCTAGTGTATAGGTGAATCGTCTAAACCTTAAAAAGAACAAAAAAGGAGAATTCTTAAAAAATATTTAAACATAGAAATTTAAAAAAAAAAACGTCAGAAAATAAACTGTCAAGCAAGTCTGTGGGAGCTAGATTAATAGGGGTTTTGTTAAATAAGAAATTACAATGATCTGAACATTTTTTTTTATAAATTCCCAAATTAGATGTGATTAAAGTGATTATGAGAAATTAATGTGGATTGATAAATGTATCAGAACAGGACAGTTTTATGGTTTAAAAAAAAATAGAAGACGAAAAGAAAAAGAACGTTGGTTGCTGTTAGCAACGAGGAATTGGTTTTTTGGAAGACGCCGACGAGGATTTTTGGACGAAGGGAGCCCTGAAACTGTGGAATAGGTCGGGAGTGTTTTTTAACTCGTCTAATTAGAATTTTAGTTTTTCCACAGTTTCCACAGCAGAGATATCCAGAATTTGTTTCATAGAGTAAGAGAAATGATTTGACTTATAAATTATTATTGGAGTACCGAAATGTCATTTAAATTGAGAAAATTAAAATTTATGAATTAACATAATTGCGATAGGCCTTAAAAATTGAAAATATTAATGATCATTAAATTAAAAATAGAATAGTACGTACCTTAACTTCCGAAGAGAGGATTGATATTCCAGTTTCACCGATTATTTTGCGAGTAGTTAGTTTTCTTTAAAGAAATCAGAACTGTTTTAAAGTGGGGTTGGATAATAATTTTGGGGATCATTTGAAATTTTGATTTTATTTGAATGCAAGTTTAAAGTCAGCGGAATAAAGTGTTCAGTTTCTTTTTCTTTATAGTTCATTTAAACACTTTATAAAGTTGCAATATTTATTTAGTTTTTAGGTATTTGTAGAGAGTCTCCACATATTGTAATAAATTTTTATTGTCACGACACTAAACCACATTAAGATTTACACGATTCCTATTTTTGTAAATTTTTAAAGGCAACCCAAGTTGCAGACGAATTTTATTGTTTATATTAAATTTGATCAATATTAATAATTAACGTGATTCATTTGGGTTAACTTATCAAAAGTCTAAAGTAAATTTTGGTTTAATTTCTTTTTGAACTCTACCAGGAGACTACAGAGTCGACGTCTGACAGATTGCTTAGAACACATAATTGAGCTAGGTGAGGTATATATTAAATTAAACAACGAACCACATATTTTGAAAATTACAACATTTATTATAAATAAAAATAAAATTAATATAATACAACTGTTTCAGTATATTGTTTTTATTACACTACGCCTCTAATAATATTTTTATTATGGAAATATTTCTAAGTAGACTAATTTTAACAGTGTACTGCGCAATTTTTTTTCTGCAAAAAAATTTCTACTGTTACATACTTCCAGGATAGGATCAAATTAAAACATTTCTGAAGATTTTTTTTAATTCTTTATTTGCTTTTCTTTTGATAGACACTGTGACTCCCAAGTTACAATGGGAAAAAAGTTAATTTTTACAAAAGTCCTCAAAGCAATTACAATTAGGCGTAAACCACAAATTTACATTAAATTTTTCACATATTACTTTTGGTACTCCTAGGCCTTCGTCTGCTCTTTCTTTGCTTTGTCCTATCTTTGAGCTTGACTTGTAGGATAGGTGCTTTTAAACCAACTCAGTAAATTCCCCGGCTTGCTGTCGTACCATTTACAGTTCCAAGGGTTATTGCGTTTTACTTGTAGTCAAATTCATCGAAACTCCCCTTTCTTTCATCAGCGTTCTAAAATATCTGGAGTTTATGGGTTTTCAGGTCCTGGCGGTAAACTACCTTTCCAAGTTAATTACTATTTAACTGGGAATAAGCCACAATTAAAGATAAAAATACGTTTATTGACGTTTCAATTTCCACTTCGGAAATTGTTTTCAAAATACAATCAGTAAATTAAACACATTTTGTTTTTTGTTGCAGAGTGAAAAATTCTTCTAATAATTTAATTTTATCTGACTCATTTATATTCAAAATTCAGACATACATTATGCATTTTAAAGTAGACAAATTTAAATAAAACAAATTTTTTTTAATTTATAAATACATTTTTATATTTATAATTTATTTTATAATATTATTTTATTTTATTGTACTATGTATTTAATTTATAAATACATAGTAATACATTTTAAATTAGACGACTTTAAAATGATATTGCCAATATTGTTGAGTTGCGCTCCTGGGACGACTATACTTATAAGATAGTTCATTCGATTACATGAAATCAACTTTAACTTGTGAATATCCGTCATAAAAAAAATCATAGCATGTAATTCGTCTTAAAAACGTCACCAAAATTCTGATTTTATATGTTTCGATATTTAAAAAACATAAATGATGTATCCTATATATGTTACTGGCTTACTTATACTGGTATTTTCTTATTAATAACTTCCTCTTTCAATATTGGTAACCAGATCCTTCTACATTCTGCCGAGGAATTTGCGACACAATTGGCCTCATTTAGCATAATTATGCTAAATGATAATGCACCCAAATGATAGAACAGGTAAATTCTATAAAATATTTGGGAGCAAATATCAATAGTCAGTGTAACCCAAAAAAAGAAATACTATCAAGAATCGAACAAGCAAGAAGAACATTCATGAGCATGAAAACATTTTTTACAAGATCAGACCTTAGTCTGCAGCTTAGAATCCGAATGATTAGATGCTACGTTTTTTCTGTCTTACTATATGGCTGTGAAAGTTGGACAATGGACTCCGAAATAGAAAAAAGAATAGATGCCTTTGAGATGTATGTATACAGACGAATATTGAGAATTCCATGGGTACAAAGAGTTACTAATGTTGAGGTACTTCGTCGAATGAGTAAACAAAAAGAATTACTAAGAATAATCAAAGAGAGGAAAATGCAATACTTGGGTCATGTGTTGAGAGGCGAAAAATATAAATTACTTCAAGTTATACTGGAAGGAAAAGTACAAGGCAAAAGATCAGTAGGAAGACGTCAGAACTCATGGCTGAAAGACCTAAGGAGATGGTTCGACCGCTCATCCGCAGAAATCTTTCGCGCAGCAGTTTCCAAAACTACAATTGCCATTTGGATCGCCAACCTTCGAAAGGAGACGGCGCCATAAGAAGAAGCATAATTAGAGCCGCTTCTTTGATTTTTTTCACAAGCCTCATTTTTCACAATAAAATTTATTTTATTAATGACATTTTTAATATAAAAATCATTCAGTTTACTGTGCTATACTATAACTCTCCATATAATATAATCTCTCTCCTATGGCGCTACAGCCCACGTTAGGCCCTGTTCTCTCCCAATATCCTCCTCCAAGCACCCCTTTCCTTGACTACTCTCCTCCAGTTATCCACCCTCATTATCTCTTTAGCATCGGTTCTTACTTCGTCTATCCACCACTTCCTTGGATTTTATACTGACCGACGTTCCATCATAGTTCCACTAAGCGTTCTAAGCTCCCACTAAGTAATCTATTATTATCCAAAAGCCCAAAATAAGAGGGAACGAGTAACTACTAGGGAATATACCAAAAATACTTGATGTTTATGAAACTATGTTTTCATAAACATAGACACTTCCTCTGTCAAACTAAAATAAATATAAAAAATAAAAGAGACATGGAAACTGTAGTAATAAGTTTTGATAGAAAGAAAAAGAAAATCAAATTAATAATGTCAATATGTTAAGTAATTTTGCTAATTTTACAATACAATCCTCACAAGGGTAAGCCTGTTGAAGATACAACAACTTCATTGTTCTAATGTAGTTTGTTATGTTAATTTTTAGTATGTATTGAAAAAGAGTTAAATAAACTCGAATATACTACGGAACAACGGAATATAATATATCGTATTCATACAGAGAATTTATTTTTATTTTAATAATTTTTGTTTAATTTTTGTGACGGACAATGTAGGTTTACCAACTAAACAAAGTTATGCATTTGCAAAAACATATTGTTCTTAGAAAAATAAAGTTTCATTCACACATGTCATTTAAAAAGTGATTTAAGTTATCTAAATTACTGTTATAGACAAAGAAATTTGCTACAGCCGCGATATCTGTGAATATCGTATTACCATAAAATGTATATTTGTCATCATATATTACATTTTTGTTGATGGTTAAACATTAAATGATCTTGTATTATTTAATATCTTAGTGAGAATTACATTTAAGCAATCAGTTAAACACTGAGATTGCAAAATTTTTTGTGCAAAACTTTGCAAAAACTTTAAATAACACTTTTGAGGATTGTGCATTTCCCTAAATGTAATTCTCACTAAGATATTATATAATACAAGATCATTTAATGTTTAACCATCAACAAAAATGTAATATATGATGACAGATATCGCAACTGTAGCACATATTTCTTTCTCCATAACAGTAATTTAGATAACATAAATCATTTTTCAATGACATATATGTAAATGGAACTTTATTTTTCTAATAACAATATGTTCTCGCAAATGCATAACTTTGTTTAGTTCGTAAACCTACATTAAACGTCACAAAAATTAAACAAAAATCATTAAAATAAAAATAAATAATAAATTCACCGTATGAATACATATTATATTCCATAGGTTCTATTTCAATAAAATGAATCGATAACTTGTTAAGCAGGGCCGATTGACACAACAGAGCAGTAAAATGTTATACATAAAGATGTTGTAAAAGGTATCTTCGCTTTCTTGGTCGACTAGCAATAAAGTTATCAACATTAAATGTCAATGCGGTCTTTGTACGTCGCTTTAACTTTATCTTATAGTTGTCTTACAAAATAAAGTAAAATTTTATTGTTATTATAGGGTGCCTAATACAATACTTCAAAAAACCGAAAACTTCACAAAATAATTATTATATTCCATTTATATAAAAGGATAACTAAGAAATAATTACCCAATTTATGCTGATGAAGTTTCGGAATCCAGCGACTCGTTCGATGAGTCATCTCTAGTCTCACTTAAATTTATTATTATTTTGTCGGAAACATTGTCTACCATCCCGTCCAATATCCACATTTTGTCTTCTTCCTTGATTACATGAGCTACGGCATTAGCCCAATCTTCTTTTCGTTTCCGTTCCATTGCGAGTTCCAACAAACGTTGGACATCAGAAATTTTATATGACACGTTTTCATGAGCTATGTAACCCTTTATTTGAGCCCAGATTAATTCTATCGGATTCAACTCGCAATGGTAAGGGGGAAGTGTCAAAATAGTAATGCCTTTAGCACGTGCCATTGTATCTACAACATGCTGGCGATATCTGTCACGATGCTGTCTAATTACATTTATAAGCTCAGCCTTAACCATGTCCTCGGAAAATGGAATTCCTTTTTGTCTTAACCAACTCTGCATATTTGTTTTTCTGGTGGCCATAGTTGGCAGATGTTCTATTAATCGACTATGGTAAGAAGCGTTATCCATCACTATTACGGAATTAGGCTCGACTCGTGAAAGAAGGTATTGAAACCATTTTTCAAAACGTTGGGGGTCCATGTCTTCATGGTAATCCCCCGTTTTTTTAGATAAAAAAATTAGTGCACTATCTTCTTAAAATCCATTCTTCTATAAATTTTAAATCTTCTTTTATTATTATCCTTAACGTCTCTTTGCTCATTTTTGGAATCAGACCATTCTCCATTACCTTTGTCCTAATGGATTCGAGGGTTGGCGCTTTATTCTCAAAAAAGAAAGAATGAATAGTGGAGCGTACAAAATTTTTCTGGTACTCATCCAATTTAATTTTTTTTCTACCACGACAATGTACTTTTCGCACGCGAAAAAAAGTCACTTTTTTTCACGTACAATGCGTTCTATTGTCGACACGGATACTCCCGTTAAAAATTAACACTGAGCTAAAGCTTCTACTGTACGAAGTGTATTTTTTAAATTTTCATACACTCTACAGACAATCTGCTTTTCTTCTACCGACATAAACTTCCGTTTTCTTTGTACATTACTTGGATCCGCTACGTCATCCATCTTAATGCTCTAAAAAGAATAAACATCAATCATAATATTCTGCTATGTATTTGTTGTTTATTTACCACAAAAACTATTTTAAAATTAATAAATAATAATAAAGTCTATTTAAAAAAATATATAAAAGAAAGTCACATGCACAAGAAACACAACACACCCCACCTCTGGACATATAAGAATGTGAAACCAATCAAATATGTCATCTCATTACTATTTTTTTCCAAGAACGTAAATACATAGCCAAGCAAAATCTTGATAATTTTACCGATGTTTAAAAATATTTAACTGAACTGGTCCAACTATACGCTCGAAAAACGAACCGGTATGCACAATTTATATTGTTACGTGGGCAAATGTTATGATGTAATTTCGTATATTTTACTTATTTACATTGTCGAAGCATACACAATAAAAACGACCCCGGTAAGATTTTACTTCTGATATTTAGAATTGTTGCCGTTAGCTCTCAGTTAAATTTGTAAATGAGACATCTTTAATTAAAAGCTGTCTGACTATAGACAGTGGGTGGTTGACTACAATAAAATGGTCTACTAGGCACTATCAATACTGTAAAAAAGAAGAAATCTAACTATGAAATTAAAATACTAAAAATTAAAACAAAATTGAAAGCAGTGTATAAATTGGGTATAATTCAAGTGGTTCAGTTAAACCCTTAGTCAGTGGGAGAACTATAAAACTAATATGTAAAAGCGTTACTAAAGACCAACTGACCAACAGTGGGAGATGTTGAAATATACAACTGTAGAATTGGTATATCTAAATTACGCAGAGGTATGGAGAGTGTAATTAATGCCAACTATAGATCAATTGAACCTGAGCAAGCTTTCTTCATAGGTAGAAATCTAGAGGTGCAAGCTCGGGTGATCATCGTGTCCATTCTATTACTCCTCTTCGACCAAATTTATCTGCCATGAAACTTATCATTTAGCCACTATCTAACTGGCAGAAAGTAATGTGGTGGAGCACCATTTAGTTGAAAGTAAATCAGATCTTTTAGCAAAATCATGTTACCAGCTGCATTAATTTGATTTTCAAAGTATTTATTTTTAACGGATCTCTTGTTGCTTTAAAGAAATTTAAGTAGAAAGTTAGAGCTAGTAGACGCTAGTTTTGTAAATTGTTGAAGAATATAATAGTAATATTGATCAAAGTATGAAATTAATGAATCTTAATGGGTATACCCAGTACAGGAAGTCTAAACAGCCGAGCTGGGTCCACTACGACGTGAGGCTGCAAAGTTTTTAAAAATAGGTTTAAACTTAGTACATTTTAAAATAATTTGAGTGTACAGACAATGATAGTTTTCATTTATTTCTTTTGTGATCTCCAAATATTCCAATAAATCCAACTCCAAATAGTTTTTCTTTCTACCGATTTCATGTAAAATAGACCAACCAGTATTGATGTTAAAATTGTGTATACTAGATAATAAATGTTGACCAAACCTTGAAGAGTTTGGTCTTAACAAATATTCTGAAATTGTAGTAGATAACTTTCTAACGGTTCTACCACATAAGTGGCATCACAACCATCACACTTTAATTTATAAATATCACTTTTGTCAAGTGTGTTCATCCTATTTTGGTGTTGATTAAAAATGAACCTTAACCGTTGTGTGCCTTGAAGGAAATGTTGATGTTTTTAAAAGTAGAAGTATAAAGTTTAGGTATTTTATTGGAAATATTGCTAATATAAGTAAAAGAGAAATATCTGATTAGCATTCTGATCTGAAGCATTAGGTTGAAGAAGACATTGTGATGAATATGCAAGCTTTTCTGCAATTTTGAGTTTAGCTCTATTTAGAAGCTTATGGATAATGTTGGGATCATAACCATTATTGAAAGCAATTTGCTCGAGAGTTTTAAGTTCTAAATTAAAATTATCATTCGAAAGTGGAAATTTGTGTAACCTATGAATATAAACTATTGAAAACAGCCATTTTATGTTGGGTTAGATGATTAGATGTCTATAACATGATTTGTTTGGGTGGGTTTTCTGTAAATATTGTACTCAAGAGAATGTTTATTATGAGATATAGTCATATCCAAGAAGTTCAGATTATTGTCAGATTCTGGTTCCAATGTAAAAGAGATCTTAGAATGGAGGCTATTAAGATCATACAGAATCTTTAAAGCGTCATCGCTCGTTTGTCCTTGTTTTAGTGTAGTTTTATGTTCAATTTATGTTTAATTTCATATTTATTACATTCTGCGCTTGCTGGATAGCCCAAATTTGACGAAGTAAGTTCTAAAACGTTAATCACAAAAACTTTTATCATCCATTAACTTCGAGTTTTTATCGGAGTTAATCAATTTTCTTCACTTAAAAAAAACGTTTCTTTGCTTATTTCAGATGCCCCTGATGATGCTGTAGAAAGCGAAAGTTCTTGGGCAAGATTTGATTATTAAAATTGTACTTGATATAACTTCTTTTAATTTTTTTAAAGCTAATGGTAATTGTACTACATACTGCACCAATTATTTATAAGTAAATAATTAAAAATTATTATAGTGTTTAAAAATCTTAAAAATGTGAGACCTTATAAAGAGAATCAGACCAAAAAAAAACATTCTAAGTATTGACAAAGCACCTTTCCAGCCATTTGAAAATGACCTATGTTCTCTCAAACGGTATAAACAAATATAATTGTTTAAAAACTGCTTGAACGATTGTGCCCATCGTTCGCAACTGTAGTAACTGCATAAAAACTCGCATTATAAAATGTGATTTAAATGTTTTTATTGTTTATTTGAATAATTGCAACCAATTGAACAACATGTTTAGTTTCGGGTTTAATTTACAATATTTTTTTATAAACATATTTTAATTTAGAAAATCTTATTTTAAACAGCAGTTATTTTTAAGAAAGTCGTCCGTTGAAAGTTTTTTTCTAGAATGCGTAGTTTTTTTAGAACATAAAAAAAATGAAAAAAGTCGCTTTTTTTGCTTGTATGTCATGAAGCAGTAAAAGTTTCGATAACAACGAGATAATATGCTTTTTCTATTGACTTCGCTCAGATATTCCAATTAAAAAATATAGACGATTGTGTAATAAACTATAACCAACTTATTAATTTAATTTAATTAAAGAACAATCGTTTTTATTTATACTATTTTGTAAGACAAATATTTTTTATTTTACATGCACAAAGTTCAGTAGAGATTAGTTTTTATGTTGTAAATAACAAGATTACTAGTATTGGAAAAAAAATTGTCGTCGCCAAGTAAGATACTGTTTAAATAGAGTGGTAACTCTCCTTTGGAGGTTTTCGTCAGGCGATGTTCGAAAAGCACCGATAGTACCTAATTCTCAATGAAAAATTTAAAACACTGCAATCTGTTATAAAATTGTATGAATATTTAATGTATTTGTAAATGTGGCCGTAATCGTTTATTGTCCTTATGAGTAACATGCACATATTTAATAATAAAGTATGATCTTCCCTCCAGGATAAATTTAAACCCGTTTAATAATTTCTTAATTATCACTAAGTTATGGCCGGTATAGTCAATCCCCATTTACGGTACAGCGGCTTTGGACAGTTGAATGGGTCTCTCTTTTGTCCTGAGATTTAAAAATCGATTTTGAAGGTGGAGAAATAAGGTATACGGCATAAGGATAAAAAAGACAACGAAAACTACTACATTAAAGACTCCCCCTAAAGAGTACCTCTAGTAGAGTCATCATTCACATATGTCAAATAAATTAAACAAACTTACTTTGACCATGGAATGAAAGTATCGAAGAGAATAATATCTGTAGACTACAGGGTGTTGCAGTTCGTAAACTAAAGAAACCCATGTGCATTTAATGTTCAGATATTGAAAGTAGAAACCTATAACATTAGAAGTCTACATTCAAGCGGTAGATTAGCGAACTTAATCCTTGAAATAGAAAACCTTTAAATTGATTTTCTAGGTATCAGCGGTATATAGTGGTCTAGGTCAGGTAAACAAATTATAAATAAAGAAATTATATATTATTCAAGTCACAACAAAGCCACGTACGACTTAATTCAAAGTGTTTGTGGTTTGCTGGTAGGATTCTTGTGGTTGCTGATCGGCGTAAATGTCTAAATTTGAGGTTTAAGCTAATTTAGCATCAGTCAATGCTAAATCAGATCATCATAATCAGAAATATTTTTATACCGTATCTATTTGGTTTTTTGGCATATAAACTTTGAACCCATAGCGTCCTCTAAAGGCTTCTAACGTTTCATCAGCTGCACAATAGTGTAGCATGGTGTAGTTTTTGGCAAATTGGTGTTGAAGTCTTTAAAAAAGCTTTTTCTGAACAAGTAGAGAGCATTGAAATTGTTTATTCTTAAACTTGTCTGCTATGTACAACAGGCCTATAAGTGCTTTTATTTCTAGTATCTCCGTCTTTCTGTAGATAGACTTACTGGGAAATGTATTCCTTGCTTTGCCTAATATACCGGCTGCTACACCCTCGAATGTGTTTCGCTCATTAGTGTACCGGATAGCTTCTGCTTGTATGGGTACACCTTCTGGTGTAAAACTTTCAGTCTGATATATTAATTTTGAATTTATTGTTAAAGCCATGTCTTGTAGCTGCTTTATCCATGGATTGGCCTATTACGATAGCTGCTTTTACTGATTAATTAATCAATTGATTAGCTTTCTATTGGTAGCACTATACGCCTACCTTATATTTTTCTGACTGTGTATTAATCTGTGCATCACAGATCTGGATTCGTTCTGTTTAAAAAAAATTAAAAAATGGAAGATTCAGCAGGACTTCCAACGCCGCTTTAGGATTTGTTTGTTGGTTGCTGTAGTTTTGTCCAGCAAGTCACAGATCCATAGGTTATCTTTGATCTAATATCTCTTGTGTATTACAATAGGATCATTTTGCGGTTGAACCCTCAATTTTTACCATACATCCTTCTACATATGTTCAAGAATATAGTAGCTTTCAATACGTGAGTATGAAATGTAAGCCTATGATTAATATATACCCCCGAATACTTTGCTTCTTTGGCAAATATAATCTCTGTTCCTCATATCACTGGTGGGTTTAGGTCTTGTAATGCTGTCTTTTGTATTAAGTTGATGATTTGTATTTTTTCTTACAGCAGGTATCAACTATATTTGATGCTACTTGCATTCTCCCAGATACAACCTGAACGAATTGGCCAATGACGACGATTGCAATATTGTCAGCGTATCCTAGACAGTAAAAGTCTTTTGTGTACAGATTTTTAAGAAAATCATCTATTAAGGTTGCATGAAGCAAAGGTAACAGAACTCTTCCTGATGGTTGCTTTACCCAGAGTAAATAATACTATCCTATTCTCTAGAGATGCCCTTATCAATCTACATATTGCAACAGGTGTGCCTCGTCTACTCATTGTTTTAACCAAAGAGTTTCCAGTTTGCAGTAGTATTGCTATCTATTCGTCTTCTATTGACTTTAAAATAAGCTTATTTAGATCATCTAACGCTAAATCCGTAGATTTACCATATTGGTATGCATATTAAAGATTAGATAAAAGATTATCTTTTAGTACTTGGGCTTTTATGTACGTATCAGAAGTCTTTACAGCGTTTTTAATAGAAAAGACGATAGGCTTATTTGTCTTTATGACTTTGGTGTTAGGTCTGATACTTCACAAAACTTGGGCAAGTATTTCACTTTTCTATTTGCTACATTTAAAGTAAGACGCCCCAAGCTAAACTGGCATTAAGAATCTGGCTTTAGTGTGGTATCAATAGCTTTAATCTCATATGCAAAAGTATTGGATATATGTCATCTGGCATATATCCAATCATGGATCCAGTCATGGAGACTTATATGGAACTTGACCTGGTCGGCCTTTGGTCTATGTTAGTTCGCTTATCTGCACCATTCAGAATTGTTAAGGCCGAAAAGTGCATGTTTATGAGTTCTCTAAGACTTTCCCCTTTATTCTCCGTAAATTTGCCGTTTTAGCAAACTTTCAAAAGTAGGCTCGGATCTCTGTAGCTGCCTCGAAGAACTCTCGCCATTAATTGCTTTTGGCTTTGTAAATTTCTTTATTGTATGTATAGAACAGCATATTGAAAACAGGAATAATACCCAAATAATGGCTCCAATCGACATTTATATTGCTTCCAAAAAAGCCAATGCAAAGAGTGACATGAGTCATCTCTTGGTAATATTTTTTATGAAGTAATTCACAATAAAATACAAGGCACTAGACGAAGTAATTCGTGAGTTATTCACAAATATGTTTTAGGAAAGATCTAAGTACTCGAAATGCACTGTTTGCAGTGGGTATTCTTTCGCCGAGATACCTGGATATAAATCCGAAATTATATGCCTGTTTCTGTTATTTCGAGAAGTCTTTTGACAGAATGCAGCATAATCGGTTTAAAGAAATTTTGTTAATCAAAAACATAGACGGTAAAACTAATAGAATTGTAATCATGAATGTGTTGCTTGTGTGAGTCCATTTCAAATAGATAAAGAAATAAAAAATAAGAATTACTCACAATCAATTTAATTTAACTATCCAGATGACCGGTTTCGCTTTCTACAATATGCAAAGCATCTTCAGGTCTCGATACAAAGTTAAATAAATGCTGAAATAATAATAACCCCATATTAGGGTGTTGTCTAATAAAGCTAAACAAAGTAGAGCATATAAATTACAGTAATTATGCCAATATTACATGTCTGTGGTTTTTCAAAATGAATAAAAAGGAATAAAAAAGTATAAAAAGTTTTAACCGACAAGGTAGGACCCACAAGTTGTTATAAAATAGTCTATTAAATTGTAATAAATAATTAGTAAATGAGCAAATAAATAAAACATTACTTACATGCCGGTACTCTATTAATTGATGGATGGTAGAACATGGTTGAAACTATCATGTATTGTTGAATGGAGAACTTAAGTCTGCTATTGTAGTTGTTTGACAATAAACGGGAAGTTCTTGAGGAGATAGATTTGATCCAATGAAGTAGAGATAGGTGTAATGTGATTGTTTGTTCGATGAAAGTAATGTTTTATACCATTGAATTATTTAAAAGGTGTTTATACTTATTCAAGAGATATATTTATGAAATGTGTGTTATTTATTGAGATTTTATTTTATGAAGGTGGCAGTTTTATGACAATGAAAAAGAATTGCACACCCACACAATTTGTACATATAATCTTATTCATTGTTCATTGTCTTTATTTTTATCGAAGCGAAATAAATGTAGCGAATTTGGTAGGAGCAGTCAAAGTACGCCGTTACCATATGGTTGCGGTGGGAGCTTTACCTTATTATTTTTTTTTAGAGCATTACCTTATTTTTTTTTTCAGTCGTGGATTTTCGTTAGCAGAAGCGCTAGATATAATTTACGGTGACGAGAAATTAGCCGAGCAAGTCAATAATATTTTTATAACACGTCCAGATATAAATGGTGCTGATACATGCGAGGATTCTGAGAAGATAAAGGTGGATTCGTAAATGACCTAACAGGACGTGCTTATATAGTTGTACAAATATTGATATATATATATATATTTACATATTATAATTGATTGTTTATTTTTACAGGTAGGCAAACAACTTTCTAGCAATAAAAGGATCGGTACTGACAATGAAGAAGTGGAGACAGGTAAGTATAACCAGTAATTTTTTAATTTGCTTAGGTTTAAAATTTATTGTTATTACAGTCACAAGCAGTAGTGGAGACACCCGAGAAATAAATTAGAGCATCGTTTTAACTATAACAAAATAAAAAAAAATGTAATAATGAAAAACTGTGCTTGGGTGCATGAGACTTACAGTCTGCAAGCTTTTTGTTTCCAAAAGAAGATTAATCTAGGTATGAAAATGTATCATGTCTTGACATCTTATCCTCAGTTTATTTTTTAATGATGAGACAATAAACTACTAAGCGGAAGAATCCCAACGATATGTACAATTTGTAAACCAAACTAATCCATGCATTACATCTGGAGAAATACGTTGTGTTATAAGTATTATTCAGCTATCGGGGTACAATCCATTACCATCGAAGAGAATGTATTGGAATGCCCATGATGATGTAAAGAACACTTTAGTTTCTAAATCAATGAGAATTTCAGATAATACAAAGCCTAATGTTAGTGACAAAGCATGGAAAATTCGGCCATTTATTGACGGAATACAAACAAAATGTCTTGAAAATTTTATTCCAGCAAAAAATCTATCATATGATGAGTCTATGATAAAGTATTATGGTCGATATCAATGTAAACAATTTGTACGAAAGAAACCAATCCGCTTTGGTTATAAAATATGGTCGTTAAATACTTCTACTGGATATCTGGTAAACTTTGATCTATACCAAGGAAGAAATCCACGTTCAAATGAACAGTATGATATACTTTTTGTCGTCAAGTGTTTATCCTCTTTGGTGCGAATGCTCAAACATTTACACTACAACTCACACGTTGACAATCTATTCTGAGGACTTAATTTATTTAGTTACCTACGATATTTGGGGTACAGCACAAATGGAACAATTAGGGAAAACAGAATTCCACCTAGCTGTCCCTTGAAAAAAAAAGGAGTTTTCTCGAAAAGAAATCGTGGCTATTCACAACACGCAATAGAAAAAACAGCGGTGTTTTACTGATGCGATGGAAAGAGAACTCTGGTGTTACAATAGCATCTAAGAGTTGTGTTGGTTTAGCATTGGGCACGGTAAGAAGATTTTTTCGAGAAAAATGCCACATTCAAGTAAGTCGGCCTTACTGTATTGTTGAATACAATAAAAATATGGAGGGTACCGACTTGATGGATTAAGGTGTTTTAACCTACCCAGTAGCAATTCACAGTTAAAAATGGTACTGGTCAATTGTAACATGGTTGTTGAATGTTGCAGTCTATAATTCATGACTCTTCTCTTCTCTTCTCTTCTCGCAAGATATGGACATAGACAGAACTTGCCAGATCTTCTACAAGCAGTAGAAGGCGATGTGCTGGTAACGGATGTACCAAAAATGTAACATTGGTTTGGCTGTTAATTGTTTTATAGGATACCACATCAGACGATGAAAATATTTTCAAATAAATATTTTTAAAAAATTAAAAATTTTTATTTTAACGATCCTAAAAAGTCCTTAAGCGCCCAGAAAAAACTTGTTTTGGATTAAATTATTACTATTTTCATTTAATTGATAAAAGTAAATATTTTCAAAAAAAAACTTGAGCGCTAATGAGTTAGAGACGTTGGTCTCGTCTGAAAAAATCACATAAAATTTCAAAAAACTGTTGCGGGATCTGTATGTGTTTTTGAGCACAGTGGAGGCGGTGAAAAAACATATCTAGGTTGTAGCTGAGAAACTCTTATTGACAGAAGACTCCTGAAACTTGACACTTAAATTCTTCTTCTTATTGTAGATAACGATACTCTGACTCCTGTAGTTTGCTTGAAGTATCTTTGAAGGGCTGGTATAGACATCGAAGAACTTCTCTGAATAGGATATATAGTAGTCATTGTAACGAGAACGTTACTATAACATTCCGTAAACATATTTTTAAATAAATTTAAAATCTCAATCCTCTTAATGATTTTCTGAATCTTAAAAATTTAAGTTGGTATGAAACAGCGACACCAAGCGTCCAAGTTTGAAATCATAGTTTAGCTGGCTCAAATTGAGTATCCGAATCGCACTTCTGTTTGAACTTTGGTAGCAGAAACTTGAGTCCCAGGTAGGGGCCACGTGGCGTGGTTTTTGGAATTTAAGCGTTTTTTTTATGAAGAAGTAATAAGAAGTTTTAGTTTGGGGTTTTTTTTTTTTGTTTGAAGTGTCCTGTTTGGTTTATAGCCACTGTGAGCCGTAAGTATCCAAGTTATAAATAAAACGAAAATAAAAAAAGTCATCAGCCATTTTGAGATCCTGTATTGTCACGTTTCAATTCGATATACTTATCTGAACTTTTTTCCATCCGTCATTAAGAAATATTCAACATCTAAATAGATAGTGTTAATTGATTTAAAATCATATGTATTTTAATTTTATTTCCCGGCCGTAAAATATAATTATCTATCGGTAAAATTGCTATTAAGAGTATCGTTAAAATATTCTGTCTTATATCGCTCTTTATATTATAAAATATATTCGTATCATATGCTTTTCATTAAAATTGTCGATATAATTAATCCATTTAAATTGTCAAACCATACGACGGTCAAATTATCTATAAATCCATTAAGTTTTTTTGCTCTCACAATTCATAAGTAACATTTATAAAACCTTTCAAGGTTCATAAACCTTGTTTTTTTTTCCTCCTCTGTAAAGTATAAGAAAAAACTCTAAAAGAAATGTTTTTTTAGCCTACCTTTGGGATTCAAACAGAAGTCGGGGGAAGAATTTGCTTTTGTTTTTTTTGAATAATTTGAATAAGAAGTACCGATTAAGTTGAAACCTAGTCCAGTTATACCTGGTTCCAGGCCCGTTTTTTTTCCTTGCCGTAGCTGCTCTCCAGAGGTCCAGATCTGACCTTCCGATTACGAAAATCTTAGGAAGCCAGCGGGAATTATCTCCCTTAAAATATAGTAAATCTGGATTAAGTTTATTTCTTAGATTTATTTTTTTTAATCAAAAGACTGATATTTTTTGTACACACTTATGACAAGTCGAAAGAAAATGCAAAAAAGTATTTTTGAAGTGTGTATATTTTAGGCAATTCCTAGCTGAGCGCTTTCGGCTTTACAAAGCCATCATCAGAGCTATGCTACAATAAAATGTTCTAATAAGTACTAATTGGTAAAGATTGTAATTTTTAACTTACGTCAATTTTTAAATACCACTACAAAGGAGAGATCTCATTTCCTTAAGTTTCACAATTATGATTTTGTAGGAGTTGGAATTTTTAAACATATAAAAAACATATAAAAGGTCGACACTGGACGTCACAAACACGTTAAAAAATTGAAAAATTTTTTTTTTTTTGTCATGGTACGGGTTTAAGACCCGACCATCTATTGATGTGAGGATGTAGACTGAATAGAACTAGTGAAATCAAATGTCGGTCCTTTTAAACGATTCTTCAAAAGTGACAGGTGACAAATGTCATATATAGGAAATAGAGATTGTTTTTTTAAATTCTTACAAAATTATTTAGTAGTTTGGAATTACTACTAGTCATCAAAGACTTTCTAAAAATTAAGTTTTTAAAATTAAATTTTATGTGTTCATCACATCATACAGAATGACATTAATTTGTAAATTCACTCAAGTCATTGCTCAAGGTCAATGTATGTTCAATCTGACAGCTATCCTTAAGGAACAAGGGCTCAAATTGTTCAACAACACTATAAAGAAGAAACCTGGTATTAATGTTATGTTATCTGATACTTAAGTGTATTAAGAATTGTATGTCTTGATGGAAAATTGTAAGAACTTTGCATAAAAAACTTTTTTAAAAATGTATTTTCATGTTTCAATTAAGAACAACTGTCAAATGAATTACAAAATGTTGTAAATTTTAATAAAGTTTAAATTTGTTTAAAAAATAAAAGTATGAAAAATATATAACAAGATTGCATGAGGTCACCCTTCTTCCTCTAAAGTCTCCCATAATAATTTAAAAAGAGGTTTATAGTTGCAATTGAGGTTGATTTGTGTGTTTAAGCAACAATCAGGGTTTATTTTCATTTCTTTGGATATCTCTAGATCTTCCAAGAGATTCATGAGTCTAAAGTTTTTTATTAGGAATGTTGTGTAAAATTTTACTGTTTTCAGAAGGAGAAAAAGAATGATTATTAAATTTAATGTGATATCCAAAGTTTGATTTTTCTGGGTTATTGAGGTGTTCTTTGATTCTTTGATTCAGAGTTCTCATTGTTCTACCTACATAAGTCATATTACAATCACCACAGGACAGCTTGTAAATACCACTTCTGTTTAGTTTGTCAACTTTGTCTTTGGTCTTGCTGAAGATGGACTTGATGTTATATTTGGTTTTAAAGGAGATGTTTAAGTCATTAATTTTATTAACAAGTACTCTTGAAATTTTTTCTGAAATTGGTCCTAAGTAAGTTAAGGATCTATATATGGAAGTAGTGTTGGATTTGTTATCAACATTAAAAGCTTGGTTTAGTCTCTTTTTGAGTATAGATTTTCTAATGACTTTATCAACAGTAGTAGAAGGAAAACCATTGTTGTTTGCTATCTGTTTAATGATGGAGATTTCTTTATTGTAATTTTCTTGAGACATAGGGATATTAAGAAGTCTGTGGACATAACATTGAATAGCTGCCATCTTGTGTTGAAAAGGATGATTTGATGATGTTGGTATCATATGGTCAGTTTGAGTAGGTTTTCTGAATATTGAAAATTCTAGTGTAGGCAAAGAAGAAAAGGAGGAAGTATTCTTTTTGATAGTTAGGTCTAAAAAGTTGATAATGTTGTTGCTTTCTACTTCTAAGGTAAAATTAATTGCAGGATGTAGATTATTAATTATTGACAAAATATTGTGAGGTTCTGAAGGTGGGCCTTCTATAAAGGCTAAAATGTCATCCACATATCTGTACCATAGGATTATTTGTGGTTGAGAATGAACAAAGTTAGTTTCGAGAGAGTCTAGAAAAAGATCTGCAAGTAGAGGAGATAAAGGATTTCCATTGCTAAACCCTCTGGTTGTCTATAAATTTTATCGTTAAAGATAAAGAAATCTTGGGAAAGGCAAAATTGGAGTAGAGAAGTAATTTGTGAACATTTATTTTGGTCAATGTTTTTTCTTTGTAGAAGGTTATTGATGATTGGAATGGTGTCTAATCTGGGAACATTGGTGAACAGATTTGTTACATCGAAGGAGACCATAGTGAAGTTATTCGGAAGAGTATGTGAAGAAATTTTGGAGATTAAATCTAAAGTGTTGGCAATAGTATATTTGGGAGTGTAATTAAGTAGATCTAGTAGAAGAGTGTTGATAAATTTTGCTAGTGAAGCTAGTGGGGTATTGACAAAACTAACTACAGGTCTTATTGGAACATTAGCTTTATGAATTTTAGGGAGACCATAAAGTCTTGGTATTAAAGGATTGCTAGAAATGAAAGTTTTGGGGTTAGTTCCAAGTTCTTGAAACAAATTAGTTGCATTAGAAATGTTTGATTTTAGATCATTTATAAGTTTATTCATTGGGTTCTTGTTAAGTGGAATAAATGAGTTGTTGGATAGAAAAGATTCTACTTTGTTAACATAATCACTATTGTACATGATTAGAAGACAGTTTCCTTTGTCAGCTTTTGTTATTATAAGTTTATGAGTTTTAATTTTATTAGAAATAGATTTAACCAGTTTAAATTGTGTATGAAAAGTTGACATAACCTTATTGTTAGAATAGTATTTTTGATAAGACTGATTTAGTGCAAAAAGACAAGACATTTTTAAGTTGGTTTTTACAGTGTTTGTGATGTTTAAACTATCTATGATGCTATCAATCTCTACACAGAGTAACTCAATATTATTTAAATCAGGTTTAGTTTTTATACAAAATTTGAGACCCTTACTCAAAAAAATCAAGTTCTGGTTTTTGTAAAATTGCAATTTGACAAGTTTTTAACCCTTTCATGAAATATATGATAAGAAGAGGATTGTTGACTCACCTGATTCCTGTTGTTATTATTATTTTTATTAAAAGGATGTTGTTGATTATTACCTGATCGATCAGATTTTAATTTGTTTAGTTTTTTATTAAGTCTTTCATATTTAAGGTGTTTACTCAATGCTAAATCATCTTGATGTTCTTGAAGAGCTTGTTGAAAGTCTGAAAAAGAAGAGGTTACCCCTGCAATCCTATTATATAATATTTTAAGTTCGATGTTGATATTGTTGATCTTGGCATAATGTAGACAAATTTCTTTTCTAAGGAGTTTTCTTTCCAAATCTGTTTTAAACTTTGTTGGTATGTTCTTGGATGTTTTACATACAGCAAACTTAGGTGTTAAATGTTGCTTAAGGCATTGATGGATGAACCAGATGTCAATATGTATAAGTTCTCTCTTTGTAGACAGTCTAAGGTACTTATGGATATCCACTACCATACTGTAGATTAACAATCAAAAGACTGATATTTTTTGTACACACTTATGACAAGTCGAAAGAAAATGCAAAAAAGTATTTTTGAAGTGTGTATATTTTAGGCAATTCCTAGCTGAGCGCTTTTCGGCTTTACAAAGCCATCATCAGAGCTATGCTACAATAAAATGTTCTAATAAGTACTAATTGGTAAGATTGTAATTTTTAACTTACGTCAATTTTTAAATACCACTACAAAGAAGAGATCTCATTTCCTTAAGTTTCACAATTATGATTTTGTAGGAGTTGGAATTTTTAAACATATAAAAAACATATAAAAGGTCGACACTGGACGTCACAAACACGTTAAAAAATTGAAAAATTTTTTTTTGTCATGGTACGGGTTTAAGAATTTAAAGTTCTAATAAAATTAAAACTCATAAACTTATAATAACAAAAGCTGACAAAGGAAACTGTCTTCTAATCATGTACAATAGTGATTATGTTAACAAAGTAGAATCTTTTCTATCCAACAACTCATTTATTCCACTTAACAAGAACCCAATGAATAAACTTATAAATGATCTAAAATCAAACATTTCTAATGCAACTAATTTGTTTCAAGAACTTGGAACTAACCCCAAAACTTTCATTTCTAGCAATCCTTTAATACCAAGACTTATGGTCTCCCTAAAATTCATTAAAGCTAATGTTCCAATAAGACCTGTAGTTAGTTTTGTCAATACCCCACTAGCTTCACTAGCAAAATTTATCAACACTCTTCTACTAGATCTACTTAATTACACTCCCAAATATACTATTGCCAACACTTTAGATTTAATCTCCAAAATTTCTTCACATACTCTTCCGAATAAACTTCACTATGGTCTCCTTCGATGTAACAAATCTGTTCACCAATGTTCCAGATTAGACACCATTCCAATCATCAATAACCTTCTACAAAGAAAAAACATTGACCAAAATAAATGTTCACAAATTACTTCTCTACTCCAATTTTGCCTTTCCCAAGATTTCTTTATCTTTAACGATAAAATTTATAGACAACCAGAGGTTTAGCAATGGGAAATCCTTTATCTCCTCTACTTGCAGATCTTTTTCTAGACTCTCTCGAAACTAACTTTGTTCATTCTCAACCACAAATATTCCTATGGTACAGATATGTGGATGACATTTTAGCCTTTATAGAAGGCCCACCTTCAGAACCTCACAATATTTTTGTCAATAATTAATAATCTACATCCTGCAATTAATTTTACCTTAGAAGTAGAAAGCAACAACATTATCAACTTTTTAGACCTAACTATCAAAAAGAATACTTCCTCCTTTTCTTCTTTGCCTACACTAGAATGTTCAATATTCAGAAAACCTACTCAAACTGACCATATGATACCAACATCATCAAATCATCCTTTTCAACACAAGATGGCAGCTATTCAATGTTATGTCCACAGACTTCTTAATATCCCTATGTCTCAAGAAAATTACAATAAAGAAATCTCCATCATTAAACAGATAGCAAACAACAATGGTTTTCCTTCTACTACTGTTGATAAAGTCATTAGAAAATCTATACTCAAAAAGAGACTAAACCAAGCTTTTAATGTTGATAACAAATCCAACACTACTTCCATATATAGATCCTTAACTTACTTAGGACCAATTTCAGAAAAAATTTCAAGAGTACTTGTTAATAAAATTAATGACTTAAACATCTCCTTTAAAACCAAATATAACATCAAGTCCATCTTCAGCAAGACCAAAGACAAAGTTGACAAACTAAACAGAAGTGGTATTTACAAGCTGTCCTATGGTGATTGTAATATGACTTATGTAGGTAGAACAATGAGAACTCTGAATCAAAGAATCAAAGAACACCTCAATAACCCAGAAAAATCAAACTTTGGATATCACATTAAATTTAATAATCATTCTTTTTCTCCTTCTGAAAACAGTAAAATTTTACACAACATTCCTAATAAAAACTTTAGACTCATGAATCTCTTGGAAGATGTAGAGATATCCAAAGAAATGAAAATAAACCCTGATTGTTGCTTAAACACACAAATCAACCTCAATTGCAACTATAAACCTCTTTTTAAATTATTATGGGAGACTTTAGAGGAAGAAGGGTGACCTCATGCAATCTTGTTATATATTTTTCATACTTTTATTTTTTAAACAAATTTAAACTTTATTAAAATTTACAACATTTTGTAATTCATTTGACAGTTGTTCTTAATTGAAACATGAAAATACATTTTTAAAAAAATTTTTTATGCAAAGTTCTTACAATTTTCCATCAAGACATACAATTCTTAATACACTTAAGTATCAGATAACATAACATTAATACCAGGTTTCTTCTTTATAGTGTTGTTGAACAATTTGAGCCCTTGTTCCTTAAGGATAGCTGTCAGATTGAACATACATTGACCTTGAGCAATGACTTGAGTGAATTTACAAATTAATGTCATTCTGTATGATGTGATGAACACATAAAATTTAATTTTAAAAACTTAATTTTTAGAAAGTCTTTGATGACTAGTAGTAATTCCAAACTACTAAATAATTTTGTAAGAATTTAAAAAAACAATCTCTATTTCCTATATATGACATTTGTCACCTGTCACTTTTGAAGAATCGTTTAAAAGGACCGACATTTGATTTCACTAGTTCTATTCAGTCTACATCCTCACATCAATAGATGGTCGGGTCTTAAAACCCGTACCATGACAAAAAAAAAAATTTTCAATTTTTTAACGTGTTTGTGACGTCCAGTGTCGACCTTTTATATGTTTTTTTATATGTTTAAAAATTCCAACTCCTACAAAATCATAATTGTGAAACTTAAGGAAATGAGATCTCTCCTTTGTAGTGGTATTTAAAAATTGACGTAAGTTAAAAATTACAATCTTTACCAATTAGTACTTATTAGAACATTTTATTGTAGCATAGCTCTGATGATGGCTTTGTAAAGCCGAAAGCGCTCAGCTAGGAATTGCCTAAAATATACACACTTCAAAAATACTTTTTTGCATTTTCTTTCGACTTATTTTTTTACCTATGATATTTTTTTGTATAATTTTTTTTGTATATTTAACTTCTAGTATTTCATATAATAATAAGAGTCGTCATTTTTTTAATAATTTATTGAATAATATTTAAATACAAATTGTCAACTTACAGGTAGAGGTTTTTAAGTCCTCCCTTCTAACTCACTTGTATGGTTTCTTGTGTACACATTTAATCAGAGAGTTATTTTTTTTAGATTTTATTATCAATATATATTTAAACGTTTGGACACTTATCTCATCAAGATAGTGTCCTTATTACTTGGTACTGTTATATTCAATAAAGCCAGAATACAGAGTTGCATCTCTGAGGCAAATAAATTACCTTTTTAGGTCAGTTATTACCATTTTTTTTCCATATTTTATTATTTGTAAATTTAGATCATCCAGGATCAGTTGTATAACCAGGGCATTTATTTTTTGTATATAACTAGATTAGCTGTATATAATTGGTGGTGGGTATATTAAATTTAGATTGTATATATTTGGCTAGGGATTAAAGTTTTGGTGAAAACTAAATATTTCAATTCATACCTATATCCTTTCTTTATTTTAGCAAACAGCTTTACAAGATACCTTGGAAAGTTTATGTAAATACTTTCCTGGCGCCCACTCACATTTTGGAGCAACTTCTATAATAATTTTTATCTTATTTATATACCTATAGTTTTTTTACTAACTTGTCATTCATTTTCTAATTCTACGGTTTCTGTAGGGCATGCAAATTGGCCGAATTCTCCTTTGAGTGTCAAGTAGTCACTCTCCGGCACCTTCTGCTAGCCAGCTTAAATTATATGTTTATCATTTCCATTATCCTACACGTTTTTGTTACATTGGCGTGCCACAGCACAAAGCATTTTTGTTACATCGTCATTCAATCTTCGCTTATCCACTGCTGGACATAGATCTCCCTCATAATTTTCCATATATTTCGATCTTGTACCTCTTGCATCCAATTCCTATGACAACGTTCTAGATCGTCAGTCCAACTTGTTGGTGGACCACCCCTACTTCAGTAGGCATCATCTCTTGATCTCCATTCCAGTATCCGCTTTGTCCATCTATTATCTGTCATTCGAGCCACGTCACCTGCCCAGTTCCATTTGAGTGTTGCTACTCTCTCTACTGCATCAGCCACTCCTGTTCTTTGTCGTAGCTTGCGATTTGGGATCTTGTCTCGTAGTGAAACGCCCAACATAGCACGCTTCATCGCCCTTTGACACACACGGATCTTTTAAAACTGTTCTCTTGTCATGGTCAACGTTTCCGCACCGTAAGTCAACACTGGCAAAACACACTGATTAAAGGTTTTTCTTTTAAGGCATATTGGTATATCAGACGATTTGAAAATATGATTCAGCTTGCCGCCGAAGGCTGCCCAAGTCAGATTTATACGACGGTGAAGATCAACGGTTTGGTTATCTTGTCCTATGTGGATCTTATGACCTAGGTATTTATAGGCCATTACCTGGTCTATGGATCTTATTCCTCCGCATATATCTTCGCTGACTACAAGATTTGTCATCATCTGGGTTTTAGATATATTTATTTTCAATCCTTCTTCTAGCGAGGAAACGTAGAGCTGATTTAGAAGTTCTTTGGCCTCATCTATCCTATCAGCTATTAGTACAATATCATCTGCAAACCTTAGATGGCTAAGCTTTTCTCCGTTTATGTTTATGCCCTTGTCAGTCATTTTTTCCCTTTTACATATATATTCCAAAAGCGTAGTGAACAGTTTCGGCAATATGGTGTCCCCCTGGCGTACTCCACGTTGTATCGGGAATTTCTGGGTTTGACGATCACCCACTCTAACACTGACTGTTGCGTTTTGGTACATGTGTTTAATTATATTTATATACCGATAGTCAATTCGGCATTCTGTCAAGGATTCCAACATTTTTTGTTGATTTTCGGTGTCAAATGCCTTTTTATAGTCGACAAATATTAAAGCTAGTGGTTTAATATATTCAGTGCATTTTTCTATAAGATTTTTAATTACCAGTAGGTGATCGTTTTGTTCTATAGCCTTTTCTAAAACCCGCCTGTTCTATAGGGTGATAAAATTCCAATTTATTTTCTAGTCGTTTCGTGATTATTTTTGTAAATAGTTTATAAATATGTGAAAGTAGACTTATGGGCCTGTAATTCCTGAGGTCAGTAGCATCCCCTTTTTTATGAAGTATGATAATCTCTGCGTTATACCACTGGGTTAGTGTTATTGCTTCCTGCAAACATCTACTGAATAGTTTTTCAAGGACCTGCGGTAATCTTTTTCCAGCCACTTTCAAGGCATCTGCTACTATTTCATGGCCTTCGGGGGACTTATTGTTTTTCATTTCTTGCACTGACCTTCGAACTATATTGGGTGTTACGTCCGGTAAAATTTCAGATTCCTGATTGATTATCTTTGATAATGATCCACTCCGGTTACATTGCCAATATATATTAGTATTCATTATAAATCGCGTTTTCACAAATTTTGCTAAAACAAATTTTTCAAGATAAAAACAAAAGTTTACACCTTGTCAAAACTAGATCAATTAAATGGGTATTTAAATTTAAAAAAAAAAACCCTAGAAAAGGCCTATTAAATACGAGTATGTGGTAAGGACACATATTTATAAAATTGTAATGTCGTGAATATGAGGGATGATGCATAAGTTCTGAATCTATGTATATTTAAATAAAATGTAATCAATATCCTTCCTACTCGTATAAGGGAAACGGATAACGCAAACATTTTGTCAGCAAAATTCTATTGTTAGGACGTTGAACAAATGACACAGGTGTGTTATCATTTTAAGTGCAACTTCCTGTTACATTTTATTCAATCAATCAATAAAAATCAATAGGAAACTACGGAACTGGTTGAAGTACACTAATATATCTTATCTTATAGGTGATATTTTAAGACTATTAATTTGCATATAAATATGAATGTATATATAATATACTCCTTGATGAACAATTCAGTATAAATTCATACGTTTTTTATTAAGATTAAATAAGAACCGTCTTAACATTTAACAATGAAAATTTTGCTAGTTTTAGCAGCAGT
Organism: Diabrotica balteata; assembly: GCA_918026665.1. Classification (NCBI taxonomy): domain Eukaryota; kingdom Metazoa; phylum Arthropoda; class Insecta; order Coleoptera; family Chrysomelidae; genus Diabrotica; species Diabrotica balteata. The sequence goes on from OU898278.1 coordinate 48,915,161, forward strand.
TTTTGCACTTGCTTATGCTAACCAAGGTCAGTATAGATATAAAATTGTGTTTGTCATTTAACGTATTACAAATTCTTTATTAAAAAATTATTGTTCTCTCGTTTTATAATAGTTCTTCTAACACATTTCTTCTTTATGAATCTAAATTTGTTGTATTTACTATAGTTACGAAAGTCAAAGCCGCAAACGGGTATTTAAAAAATTATTTTCGTCATAAAATTTATTATTAGTAAGTATGGTAACAACTACTAAACATTGGTATATATAGGCTTTCTATATGTCGTTAAACATTAAATAATCCAGGGAAGTAACTCCTCCACCCTTAGAAAGAAGCAGATCCTTGGATTGTGCTTCTTTACACAATAAATCCTTGAGTTTCTTCTTTCTTCTTTCTTCTTGTGTTCTTGACGCACAGTTTCACAATATTTAGTTAAATAATATGAATGTAAAATGAAAATTATGATATATATACACAGATTGTCCAAAAACTTGTTTGGGTAAAATAAATTGAATTATTATCTTATTGTCAATATTGGTCGTAATTATTAAGATAAAAAATAAATGTATAAAGTATTTTTGCATGCATTTTTTTTAATTGGGTCACACTTTCTTCGTTAGCTGAAATAGTAGCTCTTATTATTTTATGTCCTTCAAAATCCTACATTCGCGTTTTGGATAATTTGCAAAAGGTGCTCTTTTAACGATAAGTTAATAGTCTTTATTGTTTATTATTTTATCTAACAATGAGAACCTATTTTTATTTAAAGATTCAGTACTATGGATTGTGTCTGTGTCTGAGTTATTCGTCTCAACGTTTTTATTGTTCTTATTTCTTGTTGATATTTTTTTTATGTACCTACTTGTGGTTTTTCTGTAGCCTCATTGTTATGAAGAATTTGCAAAGTTTAATTTATTACATTTTCATCAACTATGTCTGGGTTAAATTTAGTTAACAATTGGTCGATATGCAAATCTATGTCACTGGGTATGACTTATTTTGATTATGTTTTAATTGCATTAATATTTATTCGACTTAAAAAATCGTCAATATTCGCTTTACCGGGTTTATATTTTGTAGTAGGTATAGTTAAATTCTTCTAATTTTAATCTCCATCGTAATAATTTGAGTTGGATTCCTTTAATTAAATAACCATATTAGGGGTCTATGGTAGCATAAAATTTCAAAACATCTGCCGTATAAATAAGGTCCAAATGTTTAACTAGCCCGTACAACTGCTAAAAGTTCTTTTGCTATCGTAGAATATTTTTGCTATGTTTGATTATGAGTTCTTGATGTATACGCTACATGTAAATCAATTGGGACTTTTCTTTATGACAAAATTGCACCTAAGGCTATATTTTAAGCGTTTGTAGTTAATATAAATAATGGTTTTGAAAAATCCGGATGTTTTAAAATAGGGACATTCATTAAAAGATTCATTAAAAAAATAAGATGATTAAAGGATTTTTTGAATTCTGGAGTGTGTATAACTTTTGCTTATTTCTTTAGACACATAGTTAAAGGTTTAGCTATTTTGGCGAATTTTTGGATGAATCTTCTATAATTTTCTGGTAATCCTAAAAATGACTTTATTTCTTTTTGTGTAGTACTAATAGGTAAGTTTTTGACTGCATTTATTCTATCTTAATTTTTCACGTACTCAGTTTTTTTGTTATAACAAGACCTAAATATGCCACTTCTGTTTGTAAAAATTCTGATTTATCTAGCTGTATATTCAAATTAGATTTTCTTAGTCTTTCAAAAATTGCTTTCAGTCTTTCAACATGTTCTTGCAATGATGAAGAAAAAACATCATCTAAATGTACATAGCAGATTTTGTTCTAATATCCTCTTAACGCATTATTCATAACTTTGTGAACAGTAGCTGGGGCATTTTTCAATCCAAACGGCATATCTAAAAATTCATAATGTCCTGTCCTGTTTTCGGTATATCAGCTGGTTCCATTTCTATCTGATGGAAACCATTTGCTAAATATAAAGTAGTAAAACATTGAGCTAGACCATCTAGAATATTATCTATTAATGGCAAGGAACATTTGTTTTCCATTGTGTTTTTATTCAGTATGCGGTAATCTATAACTATTTTATATTTCTTTTGGTTACTTGAGTCCATTTTTCATAATTCCATGTGTAAACCGGAATATCAATAACTAAATGTATTTTATGCTTTATTCCATTTGTAAAACTAAAAGGCGTTTCCTCTATATAAAAAATATCTTTAAATTTTATAACACAATTTAGGTACTTATGCTGGAATTGTAAATTTGTTAAAAAATGTAGAGTTTAGGGCTCTAATAACTGGAAAACAGTTTTTTAGGGCACTTGTACTAGATACGATTCGTTCTGGTAGCCTGGAGTATTTTAATTATGAACCGTTGACATTTCATTGATGGTTTTTTTGGCGATTAAAACACCACACCTGGTAAAATGGGTTTGTTTAGTTTCGATTCAGTCGCCCACTCTTTGTCAGATGCTGATTGCAGCCGATCACTCTGGATCAGACACTGCAGTGTTTACTGGTTTTGGTCCGCCCCGAGTATTTCATTTCCCCGGTACCACCTATATCTAGAAGGCATTCCCCTATCCGCCATCTGGGGAGGCGTCTGATGGAGGTTCAACAACTTCTCACGGGATGACAGAGAGATAGAAAGAGAGAGAAAGAGAGGACTAGAGTGACAGATGTCATAGAAAAAATTCACAAGCCAAATGGAGATGAACTGGACATGTAGCACGTTTAAATGATACCTAATAGGTGGACCAAAAGACTCATAGATTGGAGACCTAGAGAAGATAAAAGACACCGAGGTAGATCACCAAAAAGATGGATGGATAACTTGCGAAACACAGTGGGAAATTTGATACAGATGGCACAAGATAAAGAACAATGGAAGAATATGGAGGAGACCTATATCCAAAATTGGATGTAAGAGGTTGCGGAATGATGATGGTGATGATACTAGAACCGAGGGTGAAGAGATGCTTAAACAAAAAAAAGCAGTATAAGATAGACTAATAAAAACTGACTTATCTAGTTTTTATAAATCAAGTCGATCCTTCGGTCTTTTAAGAAGGCAAATCTATCAATAATATCCTCGTAGAAAAGATGTTTCTGCATAAGTTCATTCAACAGTTGTTTATGAAGTGCGATAACAGTCAAACTGGATAGTCTATCTTGGGAAATAGTGTTTCTTGTACAAGTTTTTAACCTTTTTAAGCACGAAAAACTTCTTTCTACGGAGACGCTTGTCGATGGAATTATCAGAATTAAACAAAACAGCAGAGTTCACTAAAAAAAAAGGCAGAATTTACTAATAAGTCTTTGATGTTTAGTAAATTGTGTGCCATAAAACTCAAATAAATTTTGAAAAGCGTCGGAAGGGAAGGTCAAACTGTATGACTCAAATTTTGTTGTATCTGCTAAGCTTACGAATTTTAATTTATCACAATCCTGAAAACGTAAATCCATTTACATTAAAATATGATCATATATTTAAAAAATAATGCTCTGTATTGAGTAGTAATTGCATTCTTGCTCATATCATCATTACACCTAAACCGTTTGGAAATATTAATGATCGTCATTGTGCCTGTTTTTCAAAAATAGAATTAAAAAATTTTTCATTTCTTTTATCACTTATTAATTGACGAGTTCTCCTTATGTGGTTTAAACAAAAAATTAATATCTCGGGACTTTTTTGAAGAACATCATATAAAATATCTGTTATATGAAAAATGTCGCTAAAAACTGTTGCTAAAAATGTGAACTCAAAATCATTTAAATTTCTTAAAAACCCTTTAGCCAGCTGAACTGATTTGCGGTCTGACTATTCAGAATTCATTATATTATCAAAAACCTCTTTTAATTATTCCCAGTCTTTAATAATTACACTGATTAATTTTGAATTGGACTATCATCTTGTCTCTGTAATTATTGGCATATGTCTAGCCGATGTAGATGCAAGAGCGTACGATCGTTTTGCTGAACTATATAAAAACGATAGGATTCCGGTAATAGTTGCAAAAAAAATTCGATATTTTGATATTTTCTTAAAGCTCTGTTGCAAAACATGATTAAGTTGATGGGCTTATAATAAAGTGCATTAAATAAATAAACTTAATACTGTGACTAAACTAAACTAATAAATACTATACTATACACTACACTATATAAAAAATATCTATATAATAGACTAAATTTCAAAATATTGTCGCTGGAGAAATTTCCGAAAAATAGGAATACTACATACACATTAAACTAGTGGATGAAGACGGATAGTTTATTTTTCAATTTATCTGCACTTCCCAGTTTTCTCAGCTATCACTAACGACAGGCTGACCTCACGTTATCATGGCAACCGTGAACGCTTGTGCAGATGGATTCACCTATTCCTGAATCGTACACCGCTAGTGACACAGGTCAGGACTTTACCGTCAAGTACCTATCGCTAATAAAGCTAGTTATCTTTTTTAATTTTTAGATTAATTAAAAGAGAATGAATAATTAATTTCAATATTTAGATATAATAATGTTCCTTTTATTTTTTATTTATTTGTCTTTATTTAATTATATTTTTTTTGAAGAACCTTTACCTACTTCACCTGGCCGGTCGCCGCTGCTGTTGCTGGCTGTATACCATGTATCACAAAAAATTTTATTTAAAAAAGGTATATATTAAATCACTTTATCCGGCTACATCACACAACCTTTTCGAAATTATTATTCCATTTTCAGTGCTCTCCTAAAAGTATAACCACTTTAATTAAAGCAAATATGAAATTTAAAATGTTGGCCAAGGTTAATATAAAAATGTGGTGAATACTTACTGGAAGTAGGTACATTACGAGTCTTACGTTGCCATGTTATCTATTCCTGTTCTAACTTAAACATCCTAGTACATGAAATCAAATAATGTAACTCAATTTTAATTTAACAATATTTAAAGAGCTTTTACCTATGTATTTAGTGGCTCAGAACATGTACATGTTTTATACATGTTTTGAGCGCAAAATATGTACCGTTCGCGTCATAAAAAACTGGTATAACTCTTATAATCAAAAATCTTGATTTTAAAGTTGTGTACGTTGATCTTGTTACATGTATCATTCTAATTTCTGGGGCACCGTTGCCAGTTCAACGAAAATATTATATAAAAACCAGCTAAAAGCAGGGTTGTATGACAGACCGCCAGTTTTGAGTATACTAAAAACTGAAACATTATCGAGCATTCTCTATTAGTCAGTCACATTCAATTTGTTTAAATACGCATCCTAAAAAATTCTCATATTATTTTGTAATTTTCCATCATCTTAATTAAGAACCCATACATTGATTTGTATTTTATAACAATTTATGAAAATGTTTCAATTCAAAAATAATGATAGATAATCAATCTAGACATAACTTTAATTATTATAATAAAACATTTTAGTGAGATATTGATACATTTTTGAACGATATTTTTTTACCCCGAATATTTTATCGTTTATAATACGTAGGATAAAGTATAATGTTAGTTTTTCACATTCTTTATCGTTCTTGTAATAAATAATAAATTAATCTCGATAGTTTGCCTGTTACAAAACTTATTAACACAAAATAAAGTTCGTGTTTGGTAGGTAATTAAAGTATAAAATTACAGTGGATGTTCCTTGTGCCAATGCCCTAGGTTTAAAGATCCTTCAAATATGTTGGATATTAACTGAACCCTATCTCTGGTTATTTAATCTATTAGATACGGCTTTTTGTTGTTAATGATATAAATAATATCTATCTATCGGTACTCACCAGAGGGACCGAAGACGTTCGGATACAATTAGCGTCTCTTAGCAAAGACAATGACGTCGACTTTGCTAAGTATCAAGACAATTACTCTACACACACACACACTACACTAGGTACCTGACTGTACCATGCCAATGATCATAGTTGTCGAGGCATTAACCCAATAAAAACAAAAAAAATATATCTATCTAGCCATTTTACACATTTTTGAACGTTATTTTTTTATTTAAACTTAGTGCAATTTCGTTATCTGTGATGGCAACAACGAATTGATTGACGAACTATTGTGTCTAATCTGAACACAGGTTTACATTGGGAAAAAAAGTGTACCAGTTTTATATGACGACAAGTGTACAAAATATGATATGATACATGGAATTTTTAAATAAAAGTTTATATTAACAACTATCTACAAAGAACTACTTTCTGCTCCGTCCTAATAACTAAAAAAAGTGGATAAACTTCTTAAATTACCTGCATACAAAAATTTGACAAAAAATTTACCGAGTTTTAAATTCTACTTATTTATTTTAGATGATTATCTCCGTTGGGGAAGCTACGATGGAACAATACCAAACAATGCCGTACCAGCTGGAAACGATGCTAATAACAATACTCTTTATATTGGTCGGGTCTATTTAAACACCAATCCAGATAATGACAATTGGGATTGGTCCAAAGATGCAAAAGGATATGTTCCCGGGATTCTTAAAAAAGGCGTTGTATCTCTAGATACTGTACTGTTCCAAAAGGTACATACAGCTACAGAAGGAATTGAGGTAATTATTAACAATGTTTTTAGTATAATTGGAAGTATAAACGATAAATGATTTACATTAACCAAATTCAAAAACAAAAACATTTCTGCTATTCTGATTTTTATATCCTATGTCTGTGTTTTAGATATTAACAGTAGTAAATAATGCAAAAATAGAATGGAAATACGTTAAAAGCTCTCAGTTCCCACAGCTTTTTGACACAGAAGAATATCACGTTGCTAGAGTGGGTTGGGAATTTGAAGGAATGAAATTTAATTCGACTACATATCTTGGAAGTCTTAATTATAACGATCAACCAAATATAGGAAAAATTTTTAATGCTGCTGCTTATTGGGCAGATAATAATATTTTATATTTCCCTTTACAGGGAAAAGTCTTAGGCGCGTACTCATTCTTTGCTTTGGTTTATTATTATTAAGTATGTTTTACGTAAAATGGAATATTTAGTGTATTATAATTGCATAACTAATTACAAAATATAAATATAAAATAATGGAATTTTTATTTATCTAAAGAAATAAAATTATTGTGAAAAATCTTGCTTATGAACCAAATAAAATATTTAAACAGAGAAAGGAAGAAAAAAATCATAAACTTTAAACTAATCCCAATGAAGTTAAGGTATTAAAATTACAAATGTTATTACAAATATAAAATATCCATGCTTATATTTCTAGTATTACTCCTGCTTTATTGCAGGTTACGCTGGTTTAATCTGTCCTCTACAACTTCTTCGATCTAGTGCGCCATCTGACTTGGCCTTAATGGTCTTTATCTCTTTGTTAAGTCTATCGAGCCAGTTCATCCTAAGTCATGCTATCCTTGAAGGCTTAGCCGCATCGCTGTTCTTACCACGGAGTTCTCGTCGCTACGCAATACATATTCATACTATTTTAGTCGATTTTCCCGCATCATGTCCGTAGTGGGCGCAACTTCCCTTCATTTCTTGATATTATTATTTTTAACAACTCTGCCTGGGGGTTATGAGCGCGATGACTGGGTGGATTGAGTAGCTCCGAAGCTGAGTTTATGCTCGCAGCCGATTTCCAGGCCCGAATAAAAGAAGAGGGTTGATGGTCCAGGCTAGCATCCTACCCATTGTAAAAGCAAACAAAGCTCAAAGAACCAATATAAAGCCTCGGAACCAGGCTAAGATGACTAACCACGCAAAAAAAAAAGAAAAACTAGAAGGAAAAATAAGCCCACAATCAAATTAGCTACATGGAACATTACTTCTTTTAACAACAAAGATCAAAAGATAATAGAAAAACAGATAAATGAAAACATAGACATTTGTGCAACCAAGAAACCAAGATGAAAGGTAAAGGCCAAAGAAAATATAACCAATATTTCCTAAAATACAGTGGAATGAGGAAAGAAGAAACGGCATGAGCAGGCGTAGGTATACTTGTCCAGAAAAAACTTTAAAGACAACATAAATAACTGCCGTTATATCTCCGACAGAATAATACATATGAACATCACAATGGACTACCAAAATATTAAATGTCATATCTATCTATAGCCCTGAAGACTGCAAACCTAAGGAGAAACGAGAGGCATTCTACGAAGAATTAAACCATCCTGAATGAAATACCTCATGAAGAGACCCCTAATTCTTATGGGTGACTTTAATGCACGAATCGGAATTGAAATAGTGCCAGGAGTAAAACAAAGGTTCAATGAAAACCATGTCAACGCATATGGAGAACTCATGGCTAATCTCTCTGCTTTTAATGAACTGAGAATTAATAATACATTTTTCGAACATAAACTCCAGTATAAATATACATTTGAACACTCCAGAGGCATAAATCTATGATTAATTTTATAGTCACTAATAGAAAAATCCACCCAAAGCAAATTCTAGATATCCGAACTTTAAACTCAGCAGACGCATGGAGTGAACATAAACTAGTAATAGCAAAGATAAGAATGAAAATAACACCAAAACAAAATTTTCTACAGGAAATCACCGGGGAAAAATTCAATGTAGAGTCACTGTGGAACGACTCTACAATAGAAATATACCAAAGAAGGCTAGCACAGAAAATACAGCTGAAACAAATAGACGACATCGAAGATATAAATACGAACTAGGAGAAAATTGAAAACAACATTGATGAAGCAGCAATAGAAACTCTAAAAAAAACGCAAAGTCATACTAAACAAAAGAAACAATAAACAATACACCATGGTTCAGAAAAGAAATAAAAGAGAAATGTAAAAAGAAACGAGAGTCTTACACGAAGTACAAAACATCAAATACTCCAGAATCCCGAGACAACTATAGAAGAATACGAAATAAAACAAACCAGTTGGTAAGAAGAACAAAAAATTAACACTGGGAACAGTTTACAAAAAGGATGGAAAGAGACTTCTACGATACCCAAAAACAAATATGGAGATTCAGAAGAAGTCAATGGAAAGAAATGGCAGAATTGAAGGAATATAATAACATATCAGCAAACGAATGGGAAAGATACCTGGTGGAACTGTTTAAAGCAAAGGAAAATAATTATCAATACAATAACGTCTCTGAATTAAGACACGAAATAGAAATCAGTTTTCAGAAAGGAGAAATAGCCATACATTCACTTAAAAATAGAAAGTCACCAGGACCAGACAGAATAATCAACGAGCTTCTTAATCACGGAGGAGAAAATATAACCCTAGAGATGACAAAACTTATACAAAAACTAATATTACACTGCAAGATACCAGACGCCTGGATAAACAGCATAATAATATCAATGTTCAAGAAAGCAGATAAAGAAGACTCCAACAGTTATAGAGGTATAAATCTTCTGAACACCACTGTAACGTTATAAACGTCACATCTCGATTAATTTATATTTAAATAATTATTTCATTTAATTTCTTTAGTAATTTGTTAATTGTTTATCTTCAGTTATTTTTACTATTTTTTTTTATTTAAAAAATAGTTGGCGCCCTCTCTGTTCCTCTATTTCTTCCCCTGTTTTATTTCTTCCTCTGTCATTATTTACTATCTCTTTCTGTCACGTAGAATAAATATTCGCCCTCTCTCTTTGTATTTTGTGTTGACAGACAAGCTAGTTTCATGAAATAGCAACATCCTGTGACATCTATTATTAGAATAGTTATTTTTTTTTTGCCTTTTAATCTTTATAAAAGAAGACAACAATTATAATTAGACTCATTTTATGGTCTACAAATTCTCTTGAGGTAAGTACTTTCATTGTGATATTTATTCTATAATTCTGACCGCATTTCTGATATTTGTAACCCTACTTTCTTTCGAAAGCACATTGTTTTTTTTTATATATCCATTAGGACTCTTTAACAGAATTTAACTAACAATCATAGTAACAATCATATCTCATTATATCCTTGCCATACGCAGCTAGAACACACAAGTAGCCCATCGAACGAAGCAATAAGTATCACTTATCAATTGTTAAGCTTTGGCAGGGTTAATTATTGTATTTTTTTTTATCCTAAATAAATATGTTTGTTTAAAATTTGTCTTATTTGCTATCGACTGAAAACTCAGGTTCATTCCCTATTTTAAGACAAGACGAACTCACTCTTGAGATACTGAGCTAGGCAAGGTATAGACGATAAGCTCCCATGGTTGATTGAAGTATTATTTTTACAATAGTACTTCAATTCTCTTTGGTAGTTTTATCGTTACACCACACTTAAGCTTACCACAAAAGTCCTAACCAACAAAATCAATAAACTAACAACTTTATCAGATAAACAACAAGGATTCAGATCCGGAAGATCCCGCGTAGACGCTGTATTTGTACTAAGAAAAATCACAGAAAAGGCCATCGAGTACAATAAACCAGCAATGTTTTATAGACCTGACAAATACTTTCGACTGCATCGACGTAAAAGACGTCTTACACCTACTGTATAAAAGAAACTTACCAATCAATATTATACAAACCATCGAAAACATCTACATCCATAATCAAATACAGGCAAAGATAAATGGAAAACTAACACAGTGTATACCAGTACAAACCGAAGTCAGACAGGGTGACTCGTTAAGCCCACTTTTTTTAATATAATAATGGATAAAATAATACAAGCAGTACGTAAAAGTCATGGCTACAGAAGGAGAACAAAGAAATCCAAATATTATGTTATGCAGACGACGCAGCATTAATCGCCGAGACAGAAGACGAGCTCCAAAGATTAAGACACATCTTCAATACCAACAGCCAAGAAATACAATATGATAATATCAGCAGAAAAAACCGACAACACTACGATGTAAAATCGAAATTGATGGGAAGATAATAAAGCAGAAAGCAAGTTTTAGATATCTAGGTATAGATATAACTAGTTACGTAGATGTTGATGAAAAAGTAAGACAACAAAGCTTAGAAGCAAGTAAAGCGGCGGGATCTCTTAATGACATAATCTGGAAAAACAAACACCTAAGACAAGACACAAAAACAAGAATCTATAAAGCAGCAATTAAACCTATATTAACATACACGGCGGAGACAAGACCTGACACATCTAAAACGAGACGACTGCTAGAAACAACAGAGATGAAAATACTCCGTCGAATATCAGGGAGAAGTCTGTTGGATAGGGAGAGAAGCGAAAATATAAGAAAAGCATGCAATATAGAAGACATAAATGGATGGGCGACAAAAACGAAAACAGGAGTGGAACGAACACATCAGTAGAATGGCAGAGGATAGGATATTACGAATATCACGAGATAAGTCACGACAGAGTGACATGGTTGCGATAAAAAGATGGTTGCGACAATTTGGAGGCTAATATTGAAGAAGAAACAGGCTTTAAAGCCTACATACAAGAAGGAAGGAGAAGAAGAATCATTCTAAACGTTCTCAAGGAGGGATATGACCAACATCCATCGCAGCATTCTCAGCCTACGGTAATACCACAGTACATGATAAATTCTGTGCGTCCTAGGTAATTTTTTTTTAGCTACTATCAAGCTTGTTCCACACCGATACCTTATGGTGTCTTGTCCGTGCTGCTGTTCAAAGTCTGATATTATCCATTTTGTCCTAGACCCTGATAAGTGAACTCTTAAGAGATCCTTAAAAAAGTGGCTGGAAGCACCAACCTGCAAAACAAACAAAAAGAAGATCTATATACTTTACAACAAATGACTGGAAACAGCAGCAAAGTTACCCGGGCTTATTTTAACTCTGGAACAAAGATCATCAATAAATTTGAATGTATATGTTGAATAAAAATAAAGGATAAGAGTCACAGCGAAGGTTAGACTTAAGAACATATACAACGCATTTTTATAAACATACTATAATTGAAGACAAAGTGAGAAGAACGCCTCATCCTTTCCCAAATCAGAAAAAAACAGCAAAATTAACCCATTAACCAGCAAGAACATTCACCGAAGTATAGTAGTCTCCATGTGGTACAACAGTACGTAGGATGGGTTGTATAAACATATGAAGAACATTCCCTTAGTAGAGTTCGTTTTTGGCTATAATCTTATAGCACAGGTACCAACTCTACTCACAACATATTGTAGTCCGAATATTCCTTACCAACATGCATGTTTCACGAGCACTAGTCATACATTTGTCGAAGTAATTAAAGATTTTTATAGTCAGTTAATAGAAGCCATAATTATTATTAACATAAATTGTTACATCTCCAATCGCTATAAAGGTATTTATAGCGATTGGAGAAATGGACCTATTTGACAAAATAAGAAAAAGGTATGGATATTCTCAAATGCGTTTTTTAATTTAAAAATTTAAATAAAACACGTCAAATTTAAATTATAACTTGACATTCTTTAACGTGAAAATGCAACCCCTACCTTCAACCCTTAGAATGACAGGTACAACTCCCCAATTTTTAAAATAGGAAGTATAGGCTTGCGATATATCGTTTGAAAGGTATTTTCATTCTCCATTCAAAAATGTTGTCGCTTTCAAGTTTATTAAGATTAATTAAGATAAAATAAATTAAAATCATGTGGTTACCAAAATTCGCTACAATACAATCAAAAACTAAATGTAATGTAAAACGTAATAAAATGTAGAACACGAAAAAGAACTATGAATGTTAATGAAGTAGATGTTCAAAATGTTCACCTCGAACGTCTTGGCAACATCCTAATTTTAAATAAAACTGCCTTCTAACATTATTTAACATAACAGGCGTGATCGACCTAATCGCAAGCGTTATTCGTTCTTTCAAAGTCATTTAAATCAGAAGGTTTAGTTTTGTACACATGGCTCTTTACATATCCCCATAAAAAGAAATCTAATAATGTAAGATCAGGGGATCGCGCTGGCCATTCAATCGATCCTCGCCTCCCTATCCACCGATTGGGAAATATTGTATCGAGGTACTGCCGGACATTAAGTTGGTAATGTGGTGGTGCTCCATCCTGCTGAAACCATATCGTATTCGCTGGAACTTGAGGGTTTCCTGGATCAGGATATAAATTTGCCAACGTTGGAATGACATCATTTTGAATTAGTGCCAAATAATTTTTGCCATTCAAGTTGCCCTCAATAAAAAAGGGACCAATGATATTGTTTCCTACAATCCCTGCCCAAACATTAACCTTTTGAGGGTATTGAAGTGTGTTCTTCTCTCATCCAGTGAGGATTTTCGTGGCCCAGTAGCGGCAATTTTGCCGATTAGCATGACCGTTAAGTGAAAAAATACACTCATCAGAAAACATAACGTCTTCTAATTGGATAATATTGTTATCCAACATGTCCATCATTTGCTCACAAAAAAAATTCTCCTATCAAAATCGTCTTCCATGAGCTCCTGAGTAGGTATCATCTTATAGGGATGCAATTTATTTTCTTTTAATATGTTTACTATCGATGTATGGCTAACATTGAATGTAGTGGATGCCTGTCTACTCGATGTATGTGGATTTTCCTGAAACTCAAGCAACACATCTAATTTGAGTTCATCACTCAGTGCATTGGCAGCTGCTTTTTTTATCTGCCTTACATGACCAAACTCGCGAAACTGCTTCTCTATTTTACTTATTGTTCCTTGGGATATAGGCGGTAAATTAGAAAATTTCTCATGAAATAGGCGAGTTACTTCCTGTTGTGTTAGGGTGTTATCTCCGCAACCAATCATTTGTAAAACTGTTAGTTTATGCATTTCCGTTAATCTAACCATTTTTCAGCATTGAATTGAACGAACTTTTTACTTAATTTAAAATACTGACAACTTAAATAAAACAATTTACTAATGCGTGTTAAAATAACGTTGTCACGGAAATTCTTTAAAGTTTTTTAATGGTTACCATCTAAAAACCACATTGCTATGGTTTTTGTTCACTTTCTCATTATTAAGACCTAAACGGGAAATAAGTTTTGAGTATATTTTAGCGAATTTCGGTAACCACATGATTTTAATTTAGTTTATCTTAATTAATCTTAATAAACTTGAAAGCAACAACATTTTTGAATGGAGAATGAAAAGACCTTTCAAACGATATATCGCAAGCCTATACTTCCTATTTTAAAAATTGGGGGTTGTACCTGTCATTCTAAGAGGTTGAAGGTAGGGGTTGCATTTTCACGTTAAAGAATGTCATGTTATAATTTAAATTTGGCGTGTTTCGGGATTTTTTATAAATATGTACAACAACCTAAATAATGAATTTATTCCATTTGGCTTTTACACACTGTATATATAATTAAAAAACATGCCAACAACATTCCAAACCGAAATATTTGTGACATTTGCGGATATATTCAGCTTGTACTTTCGGTAAACTCAACCCATAATAATTGACGGATTTTATATGTATATTTTCCTTCGCAAAAACTACTTACGATTACTGGCAATATATTGATTCTTAATTTACAATTTGTGAAATAGATAAATTTCTCTTAAAAAATTTAGAGTGTATTGTTTATATTAAACTACTCGTCTAATAATGTTTTTATTATCGAAATATTTGTGATTAGATTATTTTTGAATGAATTTTGAATATCTTAACAAGTGCTTTACGTTGAGCGTTATATTAAATCGCGGAATGGATCATTTTTATTATCTAATTTTTTTATGAACTAAATATTATTGACTATATTTTTGGCATAAGAATCTGCTTTTGTGTCTTTTCGAATACTTTCGTGCAATTTATGCTACTTAATGCTACTTCAGGTTTCTTTTGTGTGATTGATGATTGATGTTCTATTTTTTATTTAAATGTTCATTTGGAAATAAACCATCCAGGTGGTTCGGAGGATGACGATGACTCTATTCGCGACTTCAATTACGAAGCTTTAAATGATTATTCTTCTAGTTCAGATTATGAACCAACATTTTCAGAACAAGATCATATCGTTGCTGATAGCGATTTAACAGAAACCACCTTAGAAAGTAATGTTTACGAGGGAAGGCCAAAAAAGGAAGAAAACGGAAATTCGACGATCAAAACAGGACAGAAATAAAAAAGGACAGGAATAGCAATGAACAATATTACAACCGGGAGTTCGGTTCTGCATCGATAGCTATAATGTTGTATTCAATGTGGGCTCAGAATATTTTTAACATTAACAAAGTTTAATGTAAGTTATAAATTGTAAATCTTAGTGATATATTGAAATAAACTGTAAGTGTACAAACTCTTTACATATTATCCAGTTAAATTAGCATTACAGTCAGCAAATTGCAAATGTTTGTTATTGTTGTCAATAAACTTCTTCTTCTTCAAGTGCCGTCTTCGTTCCGAAGTTTGGCTATCATCAAAGCTATGCGTATTTTTGATGCTGCAGATCTAAACAGTTGGTAATTGGTGCAATTGTACCATTCTCTCAAGTTTTTCAACCATGAATGCCTTCTTCTTCCTATAGATCTCTTTCCCATTATCTTTCCCTGTATAATCAATTGCAGCAACTGGTATTTATCTCCCCTCATAACATGTCCCAAATATTGTAGTTTTCGCTTTTTAACAGTAAGTATCAGCTCTTTCTCTTTCCGCACTCTCCGCAAAACCTCCACATTTGTTACTTTCTCTGTCCAGGGTATTCTTAATATTCTACGATACATCCACAACTCAAATGCTTCTATCTTTTTGGTATCGATCTTTTTCAATGTCCATGTTTCCATCCGTAGAGGAGAACTGACATAACGTAACATCTCAAAAGGCGAATTTTAAGTTTTAGACTTAGATCTCTTCCGCAGAACACCTTTTTCAATTTAGTAAATGTGGCTCTAGCTTTCTCTATTCTGGTTCTGATTTCTTCAGAGCAATCATTATTTTCGTTGATAACATGTCAATGTCAATAAACAAATCCAGTTTTATCAGCAAATAACCGCTTTTAGTAAATACCGATATACCTGTTTTAGCAGGTGTACAGGCGTACATTTTCGAAGACAAATCTATATCAGTCCTCACAATCTAACACTACCAGAGTCATTTACTCTTATTTTACTCTTATTTTTGATAACAGGATATATATAATATTCATTTCTAAAGACAGTTTAGTTTGCTTTAGATGCAAGAAGCCAGGACACATCGCATCACAGTGCTCCGAACCACTAGCTCAACTAAACCTCAACCAAAACAATGAAGCATCGGTAGCCAGCCCAACAAATATATCCTTGCAAGCATCCAATGGCACAAACCCTTCTCAGTGTGAACTAATATCTATTTCTAATATCCCGGAGATACCGAATAAAGTACATGCATCAAATAAGGACAGTCACATAATTAATCAACCAAAAAGGAACTTTGATAAAATTATTTCACCTGAAGCAGATCCATCTCCAAAAGAATGTAACATTTTTTCACCACATAAAGTTCAAGCAAAATCTAAAAAAGCTAAAATTAGTTCAGCAAGCACTTCTGAATGCTTATTTTCTCTCTTACTTGACCCTGATTATCTTAACAAGGAGACATCGAATACGGAAAGTGACACATCTTAGTTAAGCCAACATTAAAATTCAAGTCTCTACTTCAGTGGAATATTGATGGATTGTTCCATCGCATTGCTATGCTCCATCATCTAATTGGTGAACAATCTCCTGACGTAATATGCCTACAGGAAACTAATCTGAATCCCCCCAAAAAATATAACTCCAACCAATATGACTGTTTTCGCAAAGACAGGATAACAAATAATAGTTTTCTTTAGGCGGTGTAGCCACATTAGTAAAAAAATCACTATCGGCGAAAGATTTGTGGGTCAGCACTGGGTGGATTTGAGTATGAATGTTGCGTGTTGGGTGGATTTGAGTATAAATGTTCAATGCTGGGTGGATTTGAGTATAAATGTGTGTCAATGCTGGGAGGAGTTGAGTATGAACGTGTGTCAATGCTGGGAGGATTTGAGTATGAATGTTGTGTGTCAGTGCTGGGTGGATTTGAGTACAAATGTTGTGGGTTGGAGTTGAGTGAACATTTGTGTTGAGACTAAGTAACAGAAAAATACACTTAATTTTGATAAAAATTGTACATTATATTTCTCCTACCGCTTAACTCGTTTTGGCACGCACACGCGTCCAAACTGCGCTGACAACTTGTCGTCAAATACACAGACAAAACACAGACTTTTTGATCTTTACCGACCTGAGACGGGACCTGAAAAAGTTTTCAAATTTGCAAACAAAACAAAATTGTTCAGAAATGTCTCAACAAATGTTTTCGATTTGTCGCCACTTTATCGCGAAACATGAATGTTTTTGTTTTGTCTGTTTGGTCTGGACCCGGCATAAGACACAATTTATTATAAAACAAGCTAAGAAAGCTTTCTGGTCCAAGTATGTTTCAGAAATTAATTGCTCAACTCCTTACAGCGAAGTATGGAAAAAATAAGAAAAATTTCTGGTTTAAAATACACGCCAATGATTTCTAAATTAAAAGTTGACAATAGGATTTCGACTTCTCCTCAAGAAATAGCTAACATCTTGGCTGAATCTTTTGGAGAAATGTCTTCAAACAGTAACTACAATGATACATTCCTTGAAAGGAAAATAATAACAGAAAATACTGATCTTTTTGCAAATGACAATTTAAATGATCTATTAGATCTACCTTTCACTTTTGAAGAACTGGAAAATTCTTTATACGAATTAAAAAATACTAGCCCGGGTCCAGACGATATCCCGATAATATTTCTAAAACATCTTCCTTACTCAGTAAAATTATTTATTCTTCAACTTTTTAACTTAATTTGGCAAAATAATAAATTTCCATCAATTTGGTCTAAAGCTATTATATTACCCTTTTTAAAACCTCAAAAATCAATCCTAGAACCTGACTCACACATACAAATCAGCTTAACATGTTCTATGAGTAAATTGATGGAAAAAATGGTAAATCTTATTAAGATTTACCATTAAGATTAACGTGGACATTACAATTATCAAATCGTTTAGTTCCGGAACAAAACGGTTTCAAACAAAATCGCTCGGGCATTGAAAATGTTCTTTATCTAGAATCTGACATTCATGAAGCGCTAGCAACCAAACAACATTGTATTGCAATATTTTTCGACTTGAAAAGGGCATTTAATACTTGTTGGAAATTCAATATTCTGAAAGAACTACATTCATAGAATATTCGTGGAAATTGTCTGAAATTTATTAAAAACTTTTTACAGAACCGGTCTTTTTGCGTAAGAGTCATCGAGCAAAAAGACAAAAGAGGGAATCTAATGGTTATGAAAAGGAGACCAAACAGTGGCCTCTGATGGTGGACATATCCGGAAATGCGAATGCGCCAAATTTCAATTTTTCGACACTTATTAATAGTAGCTATAAAATAGTTTTCAGAATGTGTCTTAGACCAGAAACTTTAAATAAATATAAACGATAACAGTCTAAAATATGACATAATTGTTAATAAACTTCAATATAAATAAGATTGTGTGTGACAGTTGGGACAAACAATAACATAACCCAACTAAATTTGATTTCTTAATAAGGTAAAGACTCTCTTTCCTTGTTTAATGTGGCCTCTCAATGTGGATTTAAATTTTTAGTAATAAAAACATCAGGAATACTCTTCTCCAAAAAGGTTTCATCAATGCCCCTACATTAAAATTATACACTGTGCTTCCATTTAAACCAACAGCAAAGTTCTTAGGTATATGGTTTGATCAACAACTTACTTGGCAAGAACATATAAAACAAACAATTGTAATATGTCATAAAAGATTGAATCTAATGAAAACATTGGCAAACCGAAATTGGGGATCAGATCAGAAAACTCTGTTATGAATATATAAAACACTAATTAGATCTAAATTAGATTATGGATCAATTGCATATGCATCTGCTTCAAAAACTGGCATTAGAATTGCACTTGGAGCCTTCCGGACAACTCCCTCCGAAAGCATACTGAGCGAAGCCGGCCAAACACCTCTAAACTACCGAAGAATATACTTAGCTCTAGCGCATGCTACATCTATAGCCTTAAATATAAAAAACCTCTCTACTGTAATACTTTTAATAACAAATATATTAATTATTACAATAATAAGCCCCGTGTCCCCAAACCTTATTACGAGAGAATCCGATTATATAGCTCCAGACTAAACATTCAATTCCCAACAATATTTCAAACGAATACCAATAACTATCTACCTTGGACTATTGAACAGCCCAAAGTCATTACAGTGTTAAGTATATATAATAAACATGAAGAAACTAGCCCTATTATCTTTAAAGCTAAACTAAATTCAATCCTTGATCAACAATACAATGAGTGGATTAAAATTTATACAGATGCATTCAAAGGTGAACTTGACGTTGAAGTAGCAGTGGTAACCCCAAATGACACTTTTCAATTTAAATTTCCTCTAAATTCCAGCATCTATACTGCAGAACTATTTGATTTGCTCAAAGCCATCAAGCAAGTAAATATTAAAAACATCCCTTGTTGTCTAGTCCTTTCTGACACTCTTAGCGCAGTCAAAGCTATGCAAAATGTGTACCCTAAACACCCAATTGAGAAAATTATCAGGGCCGAATTAATGAAAGCTCAAGAAAATTTCAGAAGAGTCCACTTCCTGTGAATACCGTCTCATATAGGCATAGAAGGGAATCAAGAAGCAGAATCCATTTTTTTTATTTTAATTTAGAAATGTCACCTAACCCTTGTGTGTATTCTTGATTTTAGAAAAGAAGAATGTTTCTTCCTTCCAGCAGGAAGTTTTCTCGAAGCGGCGTCCGAATAATAGAAAATAACTAGAGGTATTTCTTGTCTGTCCATATCTTGTTCGTTTTGTTCCAGGAGATTTATGTAAGTATCCCTTTGTTTCATTTTGTAGTTACTCCAATCTAACCCCTTTGATTCAACTTATCTACGACCCAGCCCAATTTTCGACCCCCATGCTTACAATGAGGTAGGCAAAATATATCGTTACAAATTTGGTAATAGTGGCCTTTTTCCAGAGCACCCACAGCTACCTTTGCCTTTAAAATGCAAAAACCCAGGTTATACAGGAAAATCAAGATGGAAATGTCAGAAGCGCAATGTTTATTTGTGCCTTCAAAAGGAAAAAAATGCTTTTTTATGTTTCATATGCGCTAGTTTTTTAGATTTGTTAGGTATTTTTAAATACAAATGAGCCCATAAGAATTTTTTTATGTATAAATGCTATATATTTTTATTGTCCAAAAAATGTTAGATGAACTGGTTTAAGTACATTTTAGCCAAAAAAATATTTTTTCGTTTGCTGAACAAAAAGCGGTACTGAAAGGGGTTAAGTTAAACTATATTTTTAATCCAATATAAATTCAATAATAAACTACTGCCAGGAGAATAACATGATTGTATCTAATACATTCTTCAATTTACCAAAGAGAAGACTATATACGATATATTTAACGATACAGAAACTCCTTAAAATCCATTAAAGCTTACTCAGGAGCAGATGTCTTTTCAGACCATAACTCTCTAATAGCTCAAATGAGTAATAAATGAAAAAAATTGGAGCAGAAGAGAAGAGCAAATTAGATAGACGTCATAGACAGTTATTTATGTAACCTGAAGGTAAAGGAAAAACTGCAAAAATGTATTAATAATAATTTAAAAATACTTCATGAAAAAGAAACATCTCAGCCAAAGAACAACGTAGATAAAAAATGACAAAACGTAAAAATGGCGATAACAGGTCCTGCGAAGAAAATTCTGACTAAAGAAAAACCAAAAATAAAGCAAAGGTGGTTGACTGATAAGATCCTTCTTCTCATAGACAATCGGAGAATAATGAAAGGAAAAAATGAACGAAGGTATAAACAAATAAAGAAAGAAATCAAAATATACATCAGAATGGCAAAAGAAGATTTTTGTAAAAGAAAATGTAAAGAAATAGAGTAATTACAGGCAAAACATGATATTTTTAATGTACATAAAAAAGTGAAAGAACTCTCACAGGTACATAAAAACGTAAGCAGCCAAATACCCTGTATAATGTCAACGGAAACATAATAACAGAACTAGAAGAACAGTCGAAGACATGGAAAAACTATATTGAAGAACTCGTTGCAGATGATAGACAACAATCTGAGCTAAGTAACATACAAGGAGACGAAGGTCCAGAAATAACGGAAGAGGAAGTAATGTACGTACTAAAAAGAATGAAAAATGGTAAAGCCCCAGGTCCAGATGAAATACCAACGGAAATCTTAGTTGAACTTTTCAATAGCATTTATACATCAGGAAAAATACCACAAGAATGGTTTTTATCCACCTTTATTTTACCAAAAAAGATAAATGCCAAACAATGTAGTGATTACCGTACAATCAGTTTGATGAGCCATGTACTGAAAATATTCCTGAAAATTATACCTACACTCTAGAGTACACAGAAAACTGGAAATAAACATCAATAATACCCACTTTGGATTCCGAAATGGACTCGGAACAAGAGAGGCGTTGTTTGCACTGAACGTTATGTCTCAAAGATATCTTGACATAAATCAAGATGTATTCATGTGTTTCATAGATTACAAAAAGGCCTTTGATAAAGTGCGGCATGATCACCTAATCAGACTCCTGACAGAAAAGAATTTAGATAAATGAGACATCCGACTAATAGCAAATATGTACTACAATCAGAAAGCAATAGTGAGAGTAGACAATGATACCACTGAAGAAATTGAAATAAACGAGGTGTGAGACAAGGGTGTATACTGTCACCAATCCTGTTTAATCTGTATTCCGAAGACGTAATGAATAGAACACTCTCTGAGCAATCCGTAGGTATTAAAATGAATGGTGTTAGATTAAACAATCTAAGATGTGCCGACGACACCGTTCGGATTGCAGAAACACTTGAAGAGCTACAGACATTGGTGAATAAGATAGCAGACTGCAGCGAAGAATATGGACTATCTTTGAACATAAAGAAAACTAAATTTATGGTAATATCGAAATCAACACAAAATGTCCAAAATTTATATTTACACAATGAAATTATCGATCGAGTTAGCAAATACAAATATTTAGGCACTTTTATAAATGAAGACAACGATAGCTCACCAGAAATCAAAATAATAATAGAAAAAGCCAGATCCATATTTGAGATGGGCTTATCAAGGCTCAAATCCAGAGATTTGAGCCTTGAAATGAAACTTCGTCTGATGAGATGTTACGTACTTTTTGTGCTGTTCTACAGAATGGAGTCATTGACGTTGAAAAATATTGATACCAAAAAATTAGAGGCATTTGAACTGTGGATGTACCGCAGAGTCCTGAGAATATCATGGCAGAGGGAGTCACAAATGTCGAGGTCTTGAGAAGAATGAATAAAGAAAAGGAAGTCATATGAACTGCTTCGAATAATTATGCAAGGAAAAATAGCAGGAAAAAGGTCCATAGGAAGAAGACGAAACTCCTGGCTAACGAATCTACGGGAATGGTATAGCTATAGCAACAACGAATTGTTTCGGTCAGCAGATTCGAAAATAAGTATAGCCCTGATGATCGGCAACCTTCGGAACGAAGATAGCACTTGAAGAAGAATAAACTACTAATCTGATTAAAGTACACTAATATATCTTATCTTGTAGGAGATATTTTTAAAAATATTAATTTGCATATAAATATCAATATATATGTACTCTCTGATGCTGCAAAATTCAGTAGAAATTCATACGTTGTTTGATTAAGTAAGATCCGTTTGAATATTTAACAATGAAAAATTTTGTAGTGCTAGCAGCAGTTTTTGCACTTGCTTATGCTAACCAAGGTCAGTATAGATATAAATTTTTGTAATGCTTTCAAAAAGGTAGTGTTCTATCTTTGCATAATGGTGTTTTTTAATATATTGTTAGTTCTAAATTTGTTGTATTTACAATTTATTACTAACACCATTCTACAAGACTAAAAAATAGTTAAATATTTCTATATATTGTTACTACATATCTCTATTTTAAGTTTCTAGTATTATTTTTAATTAACGAAATGGGTTTTTGCTTCATTTTGCTTACATATTCCGTGCTTTTCAGGTAAAACTATCCACCGTAAAAACTTTTGGACTTCTAATTTTTAGAAAAAGCAAAAAAACACGTCAATGAATATTTTATGAGGGAGACATTATGTCATATTTAAGGTTGCTGCGAAACGCACTTCTTCAGCCCCTGTATCATCCCTTGATTGTTTTTAAATTACTTCCCCTTTTTTTATTTTATATTTGGAGTCTCTTTTTTGTACTTATTTCAAAAGTGTATAATACATTAGGCTTGAAGTAATAAGTTTATAAGATAGACAATATTTCTTTTAACAAGATAATATCTCGCTCACCTTAATTACCTCTAACAAAATAGGTTGTAGCCATGGACCTATAAACATAGATGGACAAGCAATAAGATACCTTTAACACACAATGTTTTGAAGCTTCGATAGAATGTGATGCTTCCGCCATGAGCATAAGCGTGCTTGAATTTTTACTCGCGGGTAATTATTCAGATTTTAAAAATTATAAGTAGTAATAATGTATAAAAACACGTTCAAAGAATTTAAAAAAAACGAGAGTTTAACTATTTACAAATCACGTCTTTATAGAAAAATTTAAATACAATTTTATTTACTTTAAAATTAATACAATTAAATATAGTTGAATTCAAATTAATTTTTTAATAGGTATCAAAATAATGCTACAATAAAAAATCTTTATGTTTTCTTCTAAATTTGCTACCCAAATAGTTCGATCGTCAATATTATTTTTGGAAACCTACATAGAAAAATAAATGAGTTTTATTCATTTTACTAATTTATTTTGTATCCATGAGAAGTATAAAATTAAAAAGGTACTAAACAGATCTTTTTTAATCAGGTGATGTCTACTTTCTAGAGGCACTAGAAGAGTACAATGAGGGCATCAAGATTAATGGCGTACCAATAAGTAATTTTCGATATGCAGATGATACTATTATACTGGCCGATAACATCGAAGATTTACAGATGATGCTACATAGAGTTAATACAACTGGCAGCCGGTTTGGACTGAAGATCAATAGAAAGAAAACTAAATTTATGGTGATCAGTAAAAAAAAAATTCAACATATCGACCTGCATATTGAAGACGAACGTATTGAAAGAGTACACCGATTTAAATATCTGGGATATACAGTAAATGACAAGTGGGACCCAGAAGTAGAGATTAAGATCCGAATTGAAATAGCAAGATCCAAATTCATCAAAATGAGAAAGCTTTTAAGCAACCGCAACCTAAGCATTAATCTCCGATGGCGCGCCACGAAATGCTACGTACTCTCTACGCTACTTTACGGCGTAGAAGGGTGGACGTTAACCGCAGCAATTATAAAAAAGTTAGCGGCTCTAGAAATGTGGCTGTATCGACGCATACTGAGAATACCTTGGACAGACAGAGTGACCAACACAGAGGTATTAAGACGAATGGGTAAAGAGGTGGAATTGTTAACAACTGTTAAAAGGAGGAAAGCGTCATACCTGGGCCATGTGTTCCGTAATGATAAGTACAGTCTGCTACAGCTTATCGTGGAAGGCAAGATTGAAGGTAGAAGAGGTTTGGGCAGAAAGAAGAAATCCTGGCTGAGAAACTTGAGAGAATGGTTTCAAATACCAGAAGCTGCGAACATAATTCATGCGGCACAAAACAGAGAAACCTATCGTATGATGGTCGCCAACCTTCGGTAGAAGACGGCACATAAAGAAGAAGATGTCTACTTACAATTTAAAAATGTCTAATTTCATGAACTCATATCTTATTCAATACATTAATGAACATGAATAAACCCAATGGTACGCCTATTAAAATGTAAACAAACACGCTTCTTCATTTCCCCATCTTAAATAATGTAAATTGTATGTACTTACAAATGAAATGAGAGATCGGAAAGTAAATATTTCAATTATTTTATTTCACTTTTCACAAATATTGCTCAAAATATCGAAAAACAATTTTTCCTCATCTACTGTAAAAAGTAAACAAACATGGAACAGCATTTGAAGTTTAACGTAAATCCATAAGACAGAGAAATATAAACAATAGTTGCCATTTATAAATAGTTTTCAGTGCTTCTACATATAAAATAATTGATTGATATCTATTATACGCTATTATTAAATGATAATGCACACTATGTGCACACTTTATATTTTGATTACAATTAAATATATTAATCTAACCAATAAATTATTATTTTGGTTTGATAGCACCTGTAGAGTATAAAATACAGAGTAATATTTTCAGCGACTCGCGAATAAGAAATTTTAAAACAAAACGTGACAACACTTGAAGGTGCTGAGAATGTGAACTATTAAAATAATTTTGACTACACAATTTTATGCAAATAACTGAGTCCATCTGTGTTTATACGTCCATGGTTGTAGCGTAATTTAAGCTTTTTAAATATTTAACCGTACTATTTGTAGTACCTTCAAAAACCAAGAAACAAAAAACTTTACTTTTGATTAAAGTTTTATCAAAGGTTTTCGATATTATTTGGACATTCATTTTAATCGGTTAATAGCTAATGACAATTTGTTATAACTTGTAACAGACTATTTTGATATGTCTGCAATTTGACCGCTGAAATGGTTTACACAAGAAAAAATTGAAACTGTAGGTTTATACTACAAAAATAATAGTTGAAACACACCGAAATGGACATACAACCCATAAGTATGTGATTGAACCAATACAGAAATTTAGAGCAACAGAGTCAGTTTGCAATAAAAACACAACCGACCGGGACTTTACTCCAGTCGCCAAAGTCTAAAATGCCAATGAACCTCTAAAAATCATACGAAAAAGGTGAATTTTTCAGAGAGTGTCAATTTTGGGATCACAAAAAGTTGCAAAAAAGTTTACCACTTTTACCCTCGGTCTTCCTCCTGAAACCCCCCTCGCAGGAGGGTAAAAAGGCAAAAAAAACAATTTACCAACACTATGTAGGTACACTGTAGAAAAAATGTCTTAAATAAAATATGTAACAGATAATTTTAAACAAAAATATTAATAAGCATTTTTTCTGTAAAATGAATCGTTCTCTTAGAAACGACGCTTGAAGCGACCGTCGATTTTGCATGTCAGTTACACGCGCGAAATCAATGTTCAATAAAAATTGTATCAGCTCAAAGGTAAAAATTCGATATCTTTTGATTCAAGTGACCTATCGACAAAAATTAAGATGAGTTTTAAAGGTAAAGAGTTCAGATTTCGTATGCATTTCGTTTTTTATTTTGCCGCAAATAGCGATGTGAAATTACGTGTAATTTCAGAAATTGTAAGTTACACGTGTAAAATTACCCAAAAATTACAAACCAGATGTAATTTATGTAACTTATGTAATTTATGTTCATTGTATTAAAAAATCAATTGTTTGCATTCATATTGAATATAATAAACACAAAGTAACTACATACTTATGAAATAAAGAAAAGTGGATAAGAAATACATACAAATAATAAAGAAATGAAAACATAGGTTCTTTAGTTTTGTTTTAAGCGGCTTTTATAAATCACAACTTCCTTTTTCGCAGACAACTGGAGACCTTCTTGTTATAAAACGTCGAAGTTTCAATTGTTTGCTCTTCCAATGAGCCTTGTGTAATTTTTTTTATCTCCGGCAAATCCAGAACTGCATCCTGAAATTAAATAGGAAAGTGTAAACATAGAGAGTAAAAATAATGGGTTTATAATATAATATATACAGATCTAACTACCTTGTTTTCGGCATCTGAAGTATCCTTCTCGACTTCCGTTTTTTTTTGGGGTTGTTCTGTGCCTTTACCCTGAAATTGATAATTTTGGAATATAAACAATAAATATGTATGTGTTTACACTAATTTACCGATTTCATTAAGACGTTTTCTAAAATGTTCACTTTGCTTTGTCTCAAAATGCGTGCTGGTCTCTGTTCCCTAGTTTCCATTCTTTGATCAATTTCATCATCGGTCATTGCAAAGTCAGCAAAATTAAAATCATCGTCGGAATTTCCATTTCCTGTTGTATTTGAATGCCATGATGATATTGTCTGAAAACATAAGATTTATAATTTTTTATTCGAAAACGGTGGAATGCATTGGAAAATCGGAAAAGAAGCAAACTGCATATATCACATGCACATATCACATATCTAAAAAATGCCTAAATTTAAAATTACCTCGTCTAATTCTTCCTCTTCGGAAATATGGTTTTCAATTACTTCTATCTCCTTCTGTAAGTTTCTACCTTCTATCGAAACGTTGTTCTGTACAGTCTCTTCTATAGGATATTGACTTTGTATGTGATGTTGTCGTGAACGTTTCAGCAATTTTGAATTATATTGTATATAATTTAAATTTGCTGCCCTTTGAGTTGTTAGGCGATTTCTTCTCTTCGTATGAATGCTGCTCTGGGAGCTAAAGCTTCTCTCTGTTGCCGCAGAAGTGCACGGCATTGTCAATATCCTGACTGCAACTTTGGAGAGGCATGAATGTCCACAAAATCCTTTCCACCATGTAACCAAAGAGACATTATCGAGTATGTTCCATAAAAATGTTTCGCCAAAAAAGTCTGTTTTAGCTAAATAGTTTCCTAAATCCTCAGTAATCTTTGACACTCCTTCATCACCAATCTCTATCGTGGTCGTGGTTGACATAGTAGTAATGTATTTCATCGCTTCAATCCTTTCGGCTGATGATAAATTTGCACCAACAGACCGAGGGTTTAGTAAGTCTGCGGCAAAATGGATCGGTTGAAGGGCGTATTCCTTCCTTGATATAAATTTATCCATCGCTTCTGTTTTTTCGCAATCCGTTAGTTTCACGCATTCTAAATGAGTAGATATGTTACTACCGATTTTCGCGAAAGTTTCACAAACCAAATGAATTGACGAAGAATCTCCTTCAAGACGTGTTATTGCTTCAGTAATTGGCTTAAGCAATTCAACAAGAGCGCTAGAATTTATCCAGAATCCTTCATCAAGTAAATTTGCTTTTGCGCTGCGTATTCTATCTTGAATTGTTTTATCTGGAGATATTGCTAGACGTTGTAGGACGGACTTGCATTTAGTCAGATCTTGAAGACATTTTACATGTGAACCCCATCTTGTTTTTACAGGTAGGCTAAGAGACACTCCACACTTCATCTCATTTCTTATTTCTGTGAATTGAGCTCTCAGTACTTGACACTGGTTAATAGTTTTAACGATATGTATAATATGTGACAAATGTGTCTCTATTGAAGATAATTTCAAAATATCGCTGCACAATAAATGTAATGTGTGCGCTAAACAGCCGTATGATACAAGATGGGGATACATCTCTTCACATTGTCTCACAGCCTTCCTCATATTCTTTGCGTTATCAGTCACAATAGCGAAAAATTTTTTAGGTCCATACTCCTCCAGAACTTCAACCATTAATTTTGTTATATATTCTGCGGTATGCTTCTCTGCTTTTGTTAGTACTGATTTGACAAATAACGGTTCGGGTGTTGTAACAATGAAATTAATTACACTTTCATTTCGCAAGTTGGACCAACCATCGCATTGCAATGATAAATTGTCAGCTTGCTTAATTTTATCATTAACTTGAACTTCAACTCGCTCGTACTCTTCGGTCAGGAGACGATTTGATAACATATATCTCGATGGTAAGGTGTATGAAGGTCTAATTTTTTTAAAAAACAATTTCCAATCTTCATTCTCGGTAATTGAATGTGGTGCTGAACTGGTGTAAATAGCTCTAGCAAGCAAAATATTCAATTCGTTATTTTGTTCGTGTGTCATTCGATCACAAAATGATTGTATTCTGTTGATTTTTGTGCAAACAGGTGTTTCCACATGAATGTTATCAGAAGCAGATGTTGATGCTGTGGAAACCGTTGATGATGTACAAGCAGCATCAGTGTTATCGTTATCCAATTTTGCCGATGTGATCTTTTTCATGGATGTTTCAAATGGAAATTTAGAGTGATTCCCCTTTGACTTTGGAGTTAAAATATTGAATTTAAGTTTTATCATATGCGGCACATAAGTGCATTGTTGAAGATGAGATTTCATTCTTGTAGCATTTTTTGCATGTACACTCTTGCAAAATTTACACCTCACATTTATGGTCTTTTGATTAGAAGAACCCGCAGGTAACACTTCAAAATAAAGCCAGATATCTGTCTTACGTTTCACCATGTTTTATGACCTAAAAAAAATATTCAGGTAGACTTAAACATTAAGAAGGGAAAAAACATTATTTTTCAAAGTATTTGATGGGCACGAGGGCATAAAAAATTGTTAGGCATCCTTAAATAGAAGAAAGATTAAAATTGAATCTGTGTAACAATTTAATGAAATTCGAATAAGCAGAATACTGGATCGGACAACTACATTATTTTGCCCTCAACGTTATCAAAATTTTTTATTTAGTAAGTTATGTCAGTGTAATTCAATTACACATGCTACATGCACAAGTACCCCGTTGCTCCTATCATTCTTATAGTTATTGTACAGTAAACTAATCTAAAAAATCGAATAAAACTTGGTAAACCGAATTCAGAATTAAGTACTGTAGCCACATATAAAATGACGCGCGTTAGATTTAACGTACAGTCGATATGCGATAGGCCCGCCCCTGTGTTTCCCAATCTAAGGTTGCTATGGACATCACCGGCACGTGTTTTGCTGTTTGTAGAAATAATATATTTCTTACCTTATAGTTTCTGTGCTTCCTTATAAATAAATGTAAAGTAACCAACGCTGCGTGAATGAATAGAGAAAGAACAGTCGAAAACTAACTTATACATACACATTACACATACAATAACAGAAATGTAAACATAACCTGCCTGACTCAGACTAAGGAACGACTAACGAGCGACGAGCGTAATAGCACCCACTGGTTCGCGCGCGCCGGCACCGGCGCACCGCACTTACGACAATTGCGCGCGCATAAGTTGCCATAATATATGTAATTTTACCAGTAATTACATAAATTACGGTAATTTATGTAAATTTATCATAAGTTACGTTAAATTTCATAAATTACGTAAATTCCAAAAATTACATAAATTACATTAAGTTACGGGTATCATGTAATATTACCGTAAGTTACGTGTAATTTATGTAACGTAAGTTATGTAATTTTACAACTCACATCACTAGCCGCAAATAAACTCAGAATTTATGCAGGTGTTAAATAAATAAACTGCGCGATTTTTGTCATTCACGAGATCAACACAACCTATCTCTTTCACTGACTGGTCACTATGAAGTTTCCATTATTAGAGCCTGTTAGGCTCTAATATATAGAACACAATTTTGTGTCATTTCTACTTTTTAGTCTTTTTCCTGCTCTACCTCTTTCTTAGATCTAATTTTTGTTAATTCTTCCCTTAGTTTATGTATTCTAAATATTTCCTTGTATTTCTTATTCTTGTCTTCTGTGTTTTTTATTTCTATCTCTTTGCTGTTAAATGTAGTTTCCAGCAGGTAATGATCACCATCTGTTTCATAGCTTCTTCTCACCCTTACGTCTCCTATGTAGCTGCTCTATGTTTTTTTTTTCTCTATAATATAGTGAATAATTGATTGTTCGTTTCTTGATATGACTTCTCTTGTAGTCTTTTGTATCTCTTTGTGTTGAAAATGTGTATTCATAATCATCATGTTATTATCTAAACAAAATTTAAGTAATAGATTTTCATTATTGTTGATTTTGTCCTTACCATTGGTCCTATAACATCATTCCATTTTTCTACTTCTTCTTCCGCTCTAGCATTCAAATTCCCTGTGATTACTATGTTCGCTGCGCAATCATTTATTAATTCTTGGCTGTTTGTCCCAGAATTTTTTTTTGCATCTTTATCACTAAAGAGTTATTTACATATCTTCATGAGTGCGTCTTGTTATCATTAAGGAAATAAATTCCGTCTTGGTAATGTGTTTTACCTGCTGATTATAAGTAAGTCTCGAGGCTAATGTTACCCAAGATAATTATCTTTTTTATTAGATTTAGATTTCTACCATTCAGAACTCCTTCTTCTAGTAAATTTTATGATTTTAGACGTTTTAAACTTTTAATATTCATAAAGGAATCTTAATGATACCTGTTACTAATAAATTTAATCAAATTTATCAAATATTAATATTTAAACGATAGGCAAAATAGTAACACATGTAAGATTATAGCGGCGCATATTGCCATTCGGATCATTTCTTGATCATATCAAAGATAAAATAAAGAGTAAGACAATAGAGATAAAACAAATGGTAAGAAAAGGAAAATGGGTCAAAGAAAAAAAATAGAATACTTATATGTATAAAATTCATAAGAAGAAGAATTAGTACCAAAAGAAAATAAAGCTTATATTAAATAATAAAATAGAAAAACATAACGTATAATATATATGTTAGATAGAGTATTTGTATCATAGAATATCTTTCAAACAACAATTACCAACGTAACATGGAAAATATTAGGTGCAACCTCAAGCAAAAAAATAAAAGGAACGACTTGACCAACATTGCTAATAACTAATAAATAACATAAGTACAGCTACTCAGAAATACGTACAAAGGATTTCTAATGGAATAAATAAAGAACTAATAAGAGATACAAGCAGACTATGTAGAAAGAAAAAGAGAGAAATGTTAAATAGAAAAATACAACAATTTATAGACTATAATAACAGAAGAGAGACTAGAAAATTTAACAAGGAAACCAAGCAATACACTCAAGGTTACATGCCATACACAACAGTATGCAATAACAAAAACGGGACAATTATCAGCTAAAAAGAAAAACTAATGATCGGGTGAAAGGAGCAATATCAAGAGCTCTTAAACACAAAAACAGAATAAAACCAAGAAGAAGAAAAATCCTTCATATGGCAGGACAACTAGTTGAGGAACCAACATTACAAGAAACTATATACGTCATAAAATATTCAAAATGTATTAAAAGCGCCTGGCACATCTATAATAAGTGGAGAACGGATATAGAATGGTGAACATGTGCTAGGGAAGCGTATCAGTAAAATAATCTACCGTGTATGGACACTAGAAGTCATTCCAAAAGATTGGAAAGTGGGAATCATATTTCCTATGAATAAAGGGGAGACAAACGATTCTGCGATTAACAAAAAAACGACAAACATATTCTTGGAGCACAATAGTGTTAAATGTCGACTACAGAAGATTATCAGGAATTATATATTTTTTAAATCATTTTCGAAAGAAATAATTGGTGAATACCAATGTGGTTTCAAACCAAAGAGATCAACTATATACCAAATACTTATGTTAATAGGTATACATGAAAAACGTGCTGAATGTAACATACCAATTTATATACTGATTTCAAACAGACGTTACGTTTGGTGGGTAAGATAGACAAAAAATGTTAAAACAACTAATCATGTTAATAATACCAAACAAGTTAGTTTAACTTATACAAATGACTTTGTAGGGACCCAAAGCTATGGCGAAATTATATGGATGTATTGCAGAGGCATTTGATATTGAAAATGGAGTTAGGCAAGATGATGCCTTATCAACAACTTTTTTTTAATTTAAGTTTGGAAGATATTATCAGAAAACTAGATATGAACTGCTATATTATTACAAGAACTACTCAAATATGCGCATATACGGAGGATGTTACCATAATAAGCCGCAATATAAAGGTATTAAATGAAAAAGCTATATATTTGGAACGAGAAGCCACTGTACTTAGTCTAAGTATAAATAAAAGTAAATCAAAATATATGGAGTGCACAAAGTCAAATCGACATGAGCATCAGAAGATAGACAACCATACCTAAAAATATGCTTGCCCCTTGTCCCTACCTTCTTCTTCTTCGCGTGCCATATCAGAATTATCTGACGTTGGAGATCACTATTGCGAAGGCTTCTCGATCTTTTGCAATATGGAATAATTGTCCTGAATTTGGTATCTGAGTCCATTCACGAATGTTTTTTAACCAAGAAACTTGTTTTCTTCCTACACCTCTACGGCCCCTATTTTGCCTTTAAGGATCAGTTGTAATATTTTATATCGACTTCCCCTTACTACATGTCCCAGATAAGACATTGTTCGATGTTTAACAGTCTTTAGCAGTTCTCTATCTTACTTACGCTTCTTAGTACTTCTTCATTAGTTTTCCTTGCTGTCCAAGGTATCTTCAGCAATTATCTATGAAACCACATTTCCAATGCTTCAATTTTGTTCATGATCGATACTTTTAGCGTCCACACTTTTGTACTAAACAAAAGTATGGACCAAGCATAGCACTTAACCATTCTTTGCCTTAGTTCTAAACTGAGAGGGTTATTGCAAAGAAATGCTTTTTATTTTTATAAAAGTAGTTTTAGTCATTGCTATTCTATCTTTTATTTCTATGTCTGGATCTAGTTGGTCCGTTATCATAGTTCCCAAATATGTCATTCTGTGAACTTTCTCAACTTGGACTCCGTTTAATCGAAGCTTTGCATCGGAATGTGGGTCATGACTAAACACTAAAACTTGGGTTTTGTTTGAGTTTATTTTAATGTTGATTTCCTCTCCTACCTAGTGAGTACGATCAAGCAAAATTTAAAGACCTTCAATATTATCTGATATAATTACTGTATCGTCTGCATATCTAATCACATTAAGTAGTTCCCCGTTGATTTTTAATGTATATGGTTGACTTTCATGTGCCGTTTTAAATAACTGGTCCGAGTAAACATTGAACAATATTGGCGACAAAATGCAACCTTGTCTGACTCCTTATTGTACAGAGATTCCATCGGTGTAGTTATCTCCAATTTTTACGATAGCAGTTTGATTCCAGTACAAATTTTTAATGACACGAATATCCTTGTCCCTACCTAGGCTCAATAATAAATGACAGCAATAATGTCACTCAAGAAATAAAAACACAGATTCGGATTATTAGCACTAATAACTGCTTCTATGCATACAAAGACAATGAAAAGTAAGTTACTAAATCATAAGGTTTAGAATCTACAGAATAGTAATTAGACCAGTGGTGGTTATATATGGATGTGAAACTTGTACCTTTTGAACCACTGATGACAATTAATGGAGAATATTTGAGCGCAAAATAATAAAGATATTGTAGCAATGGTTTTTGTGGAATAATTTTGGTGAAATTTATGCAGAGCGCACATATCGTTAGATTTCTGAAGTCATAAAGACTAAACTGGTTTGGCCACTTACAAAGAATGCCAGATAATCAAGCTGTAAAATTAATCCAGAAATGGAAACCTCAAGAAAATAGGACAAGAGGATAGGAACCGTAAAAGGTGGACAGACGATGTAAAGGAAGACCTTAAAACCATGAACATCAGGCAGTGGCGAAGTAAAGTGTCCCTTTGAAAGAGACGATGCAGTGTCGTTTTCGTGCACAATTTTACTTTATACGCATATTGTCTGGTATTTAGATGTTTTAACCTATACACTTTTCTAATAAACACTTTGAAAAAACAAAACCATCTATCAAATTAACAACTATTTACAAAGTCGATTCTTTAATTTACTGAAATCAAAACCATCTTGATTGTTGTCTTAAATGTTTTTTTTTATTATTTTAAAAGCCCTTTGCCCTTACATAAATAACTCATTAAAAGAAATTTCTCATTGGACTATCTTCAACGTATAGATCGCTTTATCTTTTCATTTTATTTTTATTTAATTTTATGTTTATTTGCTTAAACAATGCAACTGATGGTTGGCAAAAATCGTCACATGTTTACCTAATTTTAAATCATACTTATTTATTTTAGATGATTATCTCCGGTGGGTAAGTTACGATGGAACAATACCAAACAATGCTGTACCAGCTGGAACCGATTATAACAATGACACTCTTTATATTGGACGTGTCTACTTAAACACCAATACAAATCAGTCCAGCTGGAACTATACCACAGATGCAAAAGGATACGTTCCCGGGAATCTTAAAAAAGGAGTTGTATCTTTGGATACTGTACTGTTCCAAAAGGTACATACAGCTACAGAAGGAATTGAGGTAAATATTAACAACGTTTTTAGTATAATTGAAAGTACAAACAATAAATGTTGTAAAGTAAGCAAATTCAAAAACAAATGCATTTCTCATATCTTATGTCTATGTTTTAGATTTTGACAGTAGTAAACAATGCAAAAATAGAATGGAAATTCGTTAAAAGCTATCAGTTCCCACAACTTTTTGACACAGAAGAATATCATGTTGCTAGAGTAGGTTGGGAATATGAAGGAATGGAATTTAATTCTACTACATATCTTGGAAAAGCTAATTTTAACGATCAACCAAATATAGGAAAAATTTTCAATGCTGCTCTTTATTGGGCAGATAACAACATTTTATATTTCCCTTCACAGGGAACAGTCTTGAGGGGATCCTCATATTATGCTTTAGTTTATTATTATTAAGCATGTTTTGTAACAGAATAATTAAATAAAAAAATATGAATATAAAATAATAGAATTTTTAGTTACCTAACGAAACCAAAATGTTTTGAAAAATCTGGCTAATGACCTATATCAAATATTCATAATATGGTGCAAATATAGAAAAAAGTCATAGATTTTAAACTAATTTCAATGAAGTAAATATACCGAGATTACAAATGGCATTACAAATATATTTTGTCCGCATTATTACAGGGTTCGCTTCCTTCATCGGTCCTCGCCACATGGTTCGATTAAACGTCGACACTCTCAACACTAAAAGGCTTTACATGCGTTTTGACATATTAGAAAATAAATACTGACCTGCCGACTAGAACAACTGTAGTTCTTGTTTTCTTTATGTCTAGTCTATCACAGATTCTTTGCAATAGTTCGCTCTCGAAGTTCCTTGCTTGGTCACTTTCGATCTCTAAGAGAACTAAAATTCGGCTAATGTACTCTTTGATCAAGACATCTGCAATACTCTTGGCCTTTCAGTCTGGAATTGCATAGATCATGATCCACTTCGTCAAGTAATCCATTACGGTAAACATGTACTTGCATTCATTTTTACTTTTTGAAAATGGCTGACAATGTCCAAAGCTACTTTTTCAAAGTGACTTTCAACATTCAACTCTCTCATAGAAGCCTTTCTTTTTCGGTAAGGTGAAATAAAATTGTTCTCGAATCCTCTTAAGGGTTTTTTACATTCAAAAGTCCTTCTCATGGACTTTCATGTAACTAATAAAGTATTCTGGCTATTCTCCTTTTTGGAATTACTAACTGTAGTCTCTTCTCTAAACCATCATCATTTTCCAGTTTTCTTTTAAGCAAGCAGTCTTCCATAATAAAGGAGTCCCACTGAGCTCGTGGCATACGTCTTAGTTAGTTAGTAACTGAGCTTGAGCCCGATGCTCAATCTTGAAATCGTAGTCTCTTCTCGTAACGAAATAATTTCGCTCAGGTTTTGAAAGAACTTTATTAAAATATCCAAGGACTCGTTACTGTTTTTCCCTATGTTACCTGCATTTGTATCTAAGATAAACTCTCCTTCTGCCAAACTTCTGCCCCATAAGTCATAATAGGCTCTACCAAGTTTCGATAGATTGTCAATTTTGTTTCTTGTCTAATATCTTTAGATCATAGTACAGAGTTTAGAATGTTACCCGCTTTTTTTCCCTGCTGCGTTCTTTTATCGATGTCTCTTTTGGTAGTGCCTCCTTTAAATATTATAGATCCGAGATATTTCTATTCATTGCATATTTTTTTGTTTCTAATTTCTAACTCTGAATCTTCTTCATCATCTCCTTCATCATCTTCTTCATATTTTTTCTTTAGTCCATCCACCTGACCATCTGCGAAAAATAAAGTTGTTAGACATTTACCACCACCTACCTATGTTTATTCCCATTCCGGATACTTGTTTCCTCCACTGCTCCAGCGATTATTGAATATATATTATAAATAAGGTCGGAGAGAGACAACATCCATGTTTAAGCCCCATTGTTATTGTAAATGATTTAGATATAAAGTTTCCTTCTTTAACGACACTTCTTGCATTTTTGTATATATTTGCGATGGCATGCACATATTCTCCACTGAGACCTACTTTCGTCAATGTTTGAAACAGTTTTTTTAAAGGTACCGTATCGTATGCGTTCTCTAAATCTACAAACAATAGATGGGTAGATAGATTCCTTGCCTTACGTTTTTCGATTACCTGCTGCAGAACGAATATATCAATGGTCGGCAACAGAAGGTTGAACTGCGGACCGAACTGTGGAATATCGATTGCTGAGTCAATCAAGTTCAAAATAAAACTGCTATTAATTTTCAAATAGGAAGTGAAATAATAAATAAACATAATAACAATTATGTATAAGTGATAAAATATTTTTTTATAATAATATTGTATATTTACAATAACTGAAATATATAAATCTGGGGAATTCTGTTCAATATCTGACAACTTTTAAAATACAATTTGGGAAATAAAATTTATGGGCCTGGCAACGCTACTGCTGTGTGAATACTCGCATTTTCGTTCATTTTATAAAGCGTCTTTTTGTACCTACGTTAATATGAATT
Source organism: Diabrotica balteata (assembly GCA_918026665.1). Taxonomy (NCBI): domain Eukaryota; kingdom Metazoa; phylum Arthropoda; class Insecta; order Coleoptera; family Chrysomelidae; genus Diabrotica; species Diabrotica balteata. Next base: position 48,952,698 of record OU898278.1, read on the forward strand.
CGAAAAGGAGAAAAGTGAACAGCGAATATAGTAAGTTTCTGGCAGAATGGACTGAACAATATTGTTTTTCACTGCCTGATAGGCTGCAAGCGGTTCCGGTGTGCCATATATGCAATAAAACTGTCGTCTTAGTTAAAAGTAGAAATTTGAAGCCACACTACTAAACAAATCATCAGCAGTTCCACAAAAACTTTCCTCTTGGCAGTCAGGCGCGTAAAAAAAACTTCGGGTATGTCTTAATTCTTACGAAAAAAAGCACAAAAATCCTAGTTCGCTACATGAGCGACCAAGAAAAATTCACAGAGACAGCGTTACGTGTGTGCTGGATACTTAATAAACACAAAAAACTATTTCCTGATTGTAAGATAGTGAAGGAATGTATGCTGACAGTAGCCAGCTCACTTTTTGAAGAACAAAAAAGAGGTTGCCTCAGCAATTCAAATCATCTCATTGTCAGCGCGAAGTAATACACGAAGAACAAAAATTTTAGATGCGGCTATTAAAAACTCTCTTCTTAATATTTTGTGAAAGGCACCTTGCTACGTCATAGCACTTGACGAATCATGTGACATTGTTGATGATGAACAAATATTAGTTTTTGTTAGATCTCTTGATATTGAGTGTCAGATTTTTAAAAAAAAGCTGCTAGAAATATTGCCGCTGAAAAGTAACACTCGAGGAAAAGATTTATTCAAGTTTATTGACAAATTAATTTCTAAATCTAACATCAGTTTTAATAAAATGATTTCGCTTTCTACTGATGGGGCCCCAGCAATAATTGTCAAAGAAAAAGATGTAGTAAAAGGATCAGGGATAAAAATTCAAATTTAATAACATATCAGTGCATAATACACCAGGTAACCCTTTGTGGAAAACTTAATGCTAGACTTAAAGAAGTCATGGACAATTAAGTGAAATGAATTAATTTTATGAAATCTTATTCTGCTCTTTATCACTGACATTTCGAGGAGTTTCTTTCTGAATGTTATTCAACATATTCTGACTTACTACAACACAATAATGCTCGTTCGTTAAGTAAAGATCAAGTTATTGAACATTTCTGGCTAATCAAAAAACATGTGATCTCCTTCTTACAAAATGTAGATACACAGGGAGCCAGGGTACATTTTGAGTATATAACAAGGAAATGGAAAATTAGTATATGATCTAATACAAAGCGTGTCTGCTTTTCATCCTAAGCTGGATATCTTTGAAAAAGATATTGCACTACAAGGATTCATTCATTTTTCAACTATTCTTGAAAATAATAAAAATACGGAGTACTGCGAAGAAGACATTGCAGCGTTCCTAAAATGTCTGGGCGATCTTAGGAACGAATTTGCTTCAACCATTTGAAGTTGATGCAGTGGCAGAATGGACAGATGTGGCTGCTAAGCTGTTTTAATCTATCAAAAATATTACTTCGAATGGAGATTATTTATTTACAAGAGGATTTGTCCTTGCACGTTTATAAATCTGTATCCGCCGAAGAATTTTGGGCCAAACATGTGCCAGCAAAATTGCAGACAACTTGATGAATTAATTTTTTTGATAAACAAATATCTTATTAATTAACGGACGCTCACCTTGAAGATACCCTTCAAATTTGTTGTTCGACTCGAAAACCAGACCACAAACCACTAGTTCAAGACCGTCGGTGAAATTTTTCACAGTAATTTAAATTTCGTCTTTTGTTTTATCATTAAGAATGTACCAAAATAATAAACATCTTGTCATTAAATGTCATTTGTTTTTTTTTCTGGACCTTGTTTAAGTTTTCTTCTAGTATCCGGACCCCACATAAAATTACTTGTCGGCCTCTGGAATATACCATCAGTGCACGATCTTTCTGCACCAAATCCATTTCGTTCTTCTATGTCTTCGTATTCTGATTCTATTAATACTCTTTTATATTTATACTATTTAATACTCTTTTATAACCAAATAATTCATCGTTTGATTAAGATCGATTTAAAGTTGATTAGAGACAATAATTTGTCTATCGTATTTAAGATCTTATCTCAATAAAATGAATATTATTCCGAGAATACTTTAATGAAAACAGTTGCATGCTTCATTATTCATTTTTATATATTTAATCTTAATATTTGAACTAAAGTTTTAATAGGGTCAGTCGCAAGTTAGTTTCATATCATCAAATAGCGGTTTATGCAGAAAGTATTAAACACAGTATTTATTAAGTTTAATATTATTTATTATTACGTGTATTAAAATAAATAATAGAGAAAACACTTTTTGGAGTTTCGTTTTCCTCACACTGTTTTTCTATTTGCAACGGTAAAAAAAGTTTCGCTTTTAAAAGTGATCATGTCCTAAAAAATTAGCTAAACAGCGAATAATACGTTTTGTATTTGCTGTAATATCAGTGGTGAGAAAACTAGTTATTAGAAAACCCTAAAAAATTTCATATAGTGTCTGGGGGCTCAGCATACTGAAACCTCGGGGCCCTGAAGAAGACATCAAAGATGATGTCGAAAGCTCGGTCCAATGATAATCGTCGCGATTCAACCCGGAAGACTTTTGAGTTTAATATTAATTCCTGTAATAGTAATAATTTTAGCTCTAGGTTTAATAGATATATATATATATATAATATATATATATATATATATATATATATATATATAAAGTATCTGTATATCTGATGCAGCCGGTCACAAGCCCGAATAAAAGAGGAGGGACAGAGGAGTATCACCTCTAAATCAAAACCAGGTTCAGCTAACCCCTGTGAGGGTCCCTGCCTGGTATATAGGTAAATACCTGTCAACGGTCTCAAGAGCAGGGAATGGCTGGAAAAGTCACAATGGGTTGAGAGGGTGGAAAAAACAAAAGCGTCTGATCCAGAATAGGTGACTTAAGCAAAGGTCCTCCAAACGGGGGTTGTGGCGTTAGGAATTAGCAAATCTACTACACAGAAAAACGTAAGGGTAAGAAGAACCAAAATCTCAAGATGAAAAAGCCAAATACGGAAACACATACTGGGAAATCCACACCTCCGATAGAGGAAACCTCATTGGATACGGGGAGGACAATCAAAGCTTAACCAAAAATTAAAACGAAGAAAAGATAGAACATTCATGTGCAACGTGGAATATACAACGATGGAACAGAAAGGTTACGGAAGTGATTAAGGAGTTTAGAGAAAGCAACATCGACATACTAGTAAAAAGAGAAACCAAAAAGTAAGGAAATGGAAGGGAGACAATAGAAGACCATATCCACTGCTAAAGCGGAGTTAATAAGGAATGTAAAGCAAAGGCAGGAATGGCAATACTAATCAAAAATAATTGGAAGAACAGGATTAGAACATGGAAGCCAATCAACGAGAGGATAATTAAAATGCATATAGACATATACGATAAACAGATAGTGATACTTCGAGTATATGCACTAACAGACGATTTCCCGAAAGTAGAAAAATTTCATGGAACATTTTCTACACCAAATAGAGCCAATCAAAAAGAAAGTAGAGATAATTATAACAAGAGACCTTAACGGCAGAACCGGAAGAAAAAAAAACGATAAAGTAGTGGGGAGATTTGGAGAGGATGAACAAAACGATAACGGAAACCGCCCGATTAAATAATGCGAACTAAACAACTTAAAAATCACCAACGGATTTTTTAGACATAAAAATATTCATAAATATACATGGACGCAAGAAATACAAAAGCTGAAATCGATAACAGACTACGTAATAGTCAAACAAGACACCACAATAATGATAAAAGATGTGAGAGTCAGAAGAGGAGCAGAATGTGAAACTGACCATAAACTACTGACAGCAAAAATGGGCATTCATTGAAAACATAATAAGACCCCCTCTACAGAAAAACCGTTGAACACTATAAGAGAAAAATAATACAATAGAGAACTACTCCAAGAACAATCAATAAGACAACTATACAAACAAAGTCTAGACCAAAAATTAATAAAATTCAGATACGGAAACACCTAAGAAATATAAGAACATATAAAGGCGAAAATAAAACAAGCAGCAAAAAGATAGAGAAGTGAAAAAACAAATAACACAACAAAAGAAGGAAGAATTGGAAAGAACCTGCTTAAACATTGAAACATACTTAGGAGGTACAAAAACTTCGGAGTCATGGAAAGTACTGAGAGGATTAAAACAAAACTCAAAAGCAGAAATTTAATTGGGAAATATACAGGAAAAAGAATGAAAGACCTATTACAAGAAAAAATCGTTTGATTTTTCGCTTTTTTCGCTTTTTCGCTTCTTTTTCGGAAAATCGCTTTTTTGGAAAAAATCAGATTAATACGCTGCTACATATTCTCCACATTGCTGTATGGTATGGAGAACTGGACCCTTACAGAGACATTAATGAAAAAATATGAGGCCTTTGAGATGTGGATTTATCGACGAGTATTGCGGATAAGTTGGGTTGATCGAATAAGAAATGAAATAGTTTTTCATCGAATGAAAAAGAGCACAGAAATAACAAAATCGATAAAAATTCGGAAGTTACAATATTTCGGTCATCTAACGTGACATTCAGAGAGGTTTAACCTTCACACCTCATAATACAGGGTAAGATTGACGGAAGGAGAGGCCCAGGCCGACGAAGAATATCCTGGCTACGAAATCTCCGAGAATGGTATCAAGAAACCACCGCTAATTTATTTAGAGCCGCCGTTAATAAGGTTATTATTGCCAATATGATCGCCAACGTTCGATAATCGGACAGGACACTGAAAGAAGAAGATTACAAGGAACTGTTAAGAGAACAAACACCACAATTCATTAGAAAAACAGGCGAAGACGAAGCAGATCCCCACAACAAGAAATAGAAATAACAGATAGGGAAATGAGAACGGCCATAAAAGCAATCAAAAATAGAAAGCGCCTAGACGGAGGCATATATGACATCTATTTAAAAAAAAGATAGAAAACGATGCTAAAACTACAGAGGAATAATCGTAATATCATCAATAGAAAGATTATATGGAAAGATACTGAGAAAAAAGATAGAGCAAGCGATAAAAGGCAAAATTGGGGAGGATCATCCAGGTTTTACGGCAGAAAGATCATGCGTAGACCACATATACACACTGGAACAACTGTTGGAAAAGTAAAAACCAAAAAATAGCAAAAAAAAGGCAATGTGCAAATTAGCAATATAGACAGAACTCATTCTGTATAAATAAAATAAAGTGTCTATTACAGTGGAAACAAGAATCATAGGAGACTTCACCACAAAATAGGGCTTCTGCAGGGTTGTTCCACATCTCCAACCCTATTCAAAATATATTTAGAAAAATCCTTGACTACATGAAAAAGAAAATGCGAAGGCATAAGAGTACCAGTACGAAACGAGTACCTATATACGTTAAGCTTTGCAAACAATCAAAAAGTAATAGCACAAGACCAAGAAGACCTCAGTTACATGATAAAGAAACTACAAAAAAAAAATATACCAAGGCTGGCGTAGATATTAACCTCGCATAAACAGAGTACCTACCTACAAGTGAAAAAGATGTAGAAGATTAACAGATTGACAACAACGTAACAATCAAAGAAAAGGATAAATTCAAATACTTGGGGTTTATAATCAAGAAAAAGACAACAACAGAGGAAGAAATTAAGCAAAGTTTAGGACAAACAATAACAGAAATTCGACATCTTAACTCAGTATGGTTGGAGAGACACCTAAATGTGAAGAGAAAACACACAGATTTATAAAACATTACTGTGAAGTAATATGAGATAGGGGGCTGAAAATTGGATTATAAATAAGAAAATCAGCAGTAAGAGAGTAGCAATAGAGATGGAATGCCTGCGAAGATGCTGCAGAATAACAAGAATGGATAGGAGAAGTAATAACAAAAAATATCAAAGAACATCAATAGAAACAGACTTATTAACATATATAGAACAAAAAAGACTAAAGTAGTATGGACACGTAAGAAGAACTAGCGACAGCAGATGGATAAAGAGAATAACCGAATGGAACCCAAAGACGAGGCCATAAGTAAGAGAGGCCGAAACGATGGAGAAAGGGACAACAGAGAGAGATGAAAACGGTTGAGCGAGTGAAAGCAGTGAACACTGTAGAATCAGTGAATATATACACAATTATTTCTTCGACATAACCCCAACAGTTTCAATTTATTTTAAGCGTACACATTTCTATAAACTACCAGTATTTTATAACATTTGAAATTGACCGTCCTTGAGAAGTTTTACTGTATAAATATAAGTGTAGATAATAATATATATATATATATATATATATATATATATATATATATATATATATATATATATATATACATATATATATAGTTAAATTTTATGAAAGACCATTGTATCTAAGCCAACAAACTTTGACAGTTTAAAATCATTTTCATCCTTTGTTACAACTAATTAATTATTACGCACGCACGAAGGGGATTTCCAAATGATTTATCCGACAGCTTGTGTCCCGATGATGCGGATTGTTAAATACCAAATCTGTTAATACTCACAACCTATGCCTGACAGAATGTAGGACTGTTCTGTTCGTTAAGTTGTTAACTGTTAAACTGTAAAAGCTTTTATATTATAAGATAATTGATATGCAGGTGTTATGTTTTATATCCCTAAACTTGTGATTATAGAATGTTGTTTTGTAAAAAAAAGAGGTTTTCAACAAATAAAGTAAGAAAAAATTTAACGTTTTCGTGTTTATGTATGTTGTAAAGGATAGGATCTAAAATTATCTGTAAATAGAACTAAATGAATTAAAAACTGAGTTGACTAGAACATTATTAATACAGACGTATTTTCAAAATACGACAAATACTTTTTGAAAAAATTAAGATTTTTTTTACTTAATACTGTTCATGAAGTTGGATATGCCTTAAAAACCTATTTTGTGTTATTTCATTTAGTTAAGAATGTCAGAAAACGACTTTCTTCAATTATTTTCAGTAGGGATCTACGTCGAGACAATTAGATCCGTAAACGTTAATGAAAGCCTAGGTAATCACTCTACAATTTTCCAAGCGGACATCTAGGCTATATGAATGCGCCTAAAGGAACTAATCACAAGAAACTGGAGAGACAAAGCTATCAAAGTTATTTCTGATAGCCAATCGATATTAAAGGCACTGGAATCAAATCGGATTGACTCCAAATTAGTTTGGTACTGTCTAAATTTGATTCGGATCGGAAAAATTATGAAGTAAGTTTAGTCTGAGTGCTTGGTCATACTTGTATTAAAGGGAACGGAAAAGCAAACCTACCTGCTAGGAAAGGGGCAAATCAAACATTCACATGCCCAGAACCTGTCGTTGGCATAGCAAGACGCACAGCCAAAAAATCATTGGACTGGGTGAAATGGATGAAACGTCACTACTGGTACAAAACAAGCGGGCCAATACTCAAAGGCTTCTATACATTAACCTTCTAAAGAGAGACCGAAACATTTACTAGATATGAATAGAAGTGATTGATCCACGCATTGCCGTAGGTCTCCTAACAGGACACTGTCGCCTCAAGGGGCACATGAACAAAATCGGACTAGCAGAAAGTGCGAATTGCAGATTTTGTTAGGCTGATGACGAGACGGTGGAACACGTTTTGTGCAACTGCCCAAAGCTGGATAGGATAAGGCTCAATATATTTGAAAAGAAAGAAGATAATACAAGGACAAACAGTCGCACATAGAAGAAAATAAAGAGAAATAAAATAAAAAATACGAGTGAATAAAAAAGTGGTTGGCGGATAGATATCTAGAAATAAAAGAGTTAGAAGAGAAACACGAAATGTTCAATATAGTATTAATATGCTTGCGTATATAATAAGAAAAACACTAGTACATGCATTACTAGTACAGGTAAGATTTTTGTAGATAAAGCAGGAAAAGTTATCATTGATGAAAGAAAAATACTTAAAACAAAAAGAAGCTTTACAAGCATCATAATAGCATCTTACTTTCCATCGACAAAGTTTGATAGTTGGATGTAAGAAAAGGTAATTGAAAACACACACTGATTGAAAACCCTCGTTTTTGGCTACAATGGATATTTTTTGTTATTTATTATATAAGAGTTTACCATAGCGATTATGAACACGTAATCGGTAGACTGTATATCTGGAGATCATCATAAGATAATAAAAAAATTGCATTAGAAATCAGATCGGCTTTGTATTAACCAATCTAAGATTTAGATATTCTATTAGAAGTGTTAAGACTTACCCTGTAGCAGATATCCCTTCAGACTATAACCTAGTTACCTCAAAAATAAAACTGGGGGTAAAAAAGAAAATAAAATTCAAAAATTCTAAGGTAAATATTTAATTGCTTAAGATAAACGAAGTACGTGCTGAGGTTTTAACTTGTATAAATTAAGAAATGAAATTATTAACATTAGAAACGAAAAACCACCGAAAATGTGAACATTATGTGCAGCATAATCAAAGATTTTGTTAAAAAGACCCAGAACAAAACTCAAAAAAAGAGTAACTCAAACATATTGAGAATTATCAATTAGAACCCTACGAGTTCGTAGAAGTGTCATCTAAGGTCATTTTATTAAAACGGCTGGTCTGAAAGGACAACTCTGACCTAGGTTGTTTGAGCCACAATAGATCTCCTAGGTCAAGTGGAAGGGTGGAAAATCGTCCACTCATAATTAACATAAATTTATTATTTAACGTCGTAAATAATTTATTATTCAAAAAATATTAAATATTATTTTTATTATTTTTAATATTATTGTTTAGATTTTCACCATTTATCTTGATGCCTTATGTACAGTTTTCAAGTGCCTGTATAAATAACTCTTTAAAATATATATTAAATAGAAATGGTAAAAGTACACAGCCTTGTCTCATACCTCTACTTATCTGTTGCGCATTCGTACAATTTCCATATAACGTTACCACAGCCTGTTAGTGCTAATAGAGATTTCTCACTAAACTGTAAGTCCTTTTTGCTTTAGACATTCCATGAGAATATTATGTTTAACTTTGTCGAAAGCTTTCTCATGGACTATAAAGGTGATGAAAAGATCTTTTTGTTGGTCTCTACACTTTTGAGCAAGAGTTGTGAAACTATACAGAAAATAACAATAAAGGCGATTAAGAAAAAGTTTGTACCAATTCCGTAGTCATTAGCTGCTTTGTTTGAATAATTTTGCAATGTGAATAGTAGTTAAAATGTTATTATTTTAAGTTTTACCCCGTTTAAAAAAAAAAAAGAACAATATTTGGCCACTAGAACCCGAGATATGTCAATTTTTTCCAAGCACTCTATTTTGAAAAAACCGTGCGCTCGACTTTTTGGGAGTGCGCGGCTTGTGTGCAATCGGCAATCCCTCTCCTTCCATTTGAGATCGGAACGCAAAGTACTCTTCGTTTACAACCATCTGTTTAAACAATTTTCAATTATTTGTTTTGCTAACCCTTTTGTGAATAACTTTGACTGTTGCTTCTAAAGCTTGGTTAATTTCAGCCCTTAATGTTGTTAATGACGTAACGTGATTTAAAAAAAAAAGGTCGCAGGGACCTTTTTTTTTAAGTTGTTGTTTTTTTAAAAACCCGGCCTTCCGATTTTTTTGCATTTAATTTAAACTAAAATAGTACGGATTATTGTAAAGGTTTATAAACTTTAAAAAGTGCTATTTATTAATTAAATCGTTGTGTGTACTTAAAACGTATTTTTTTTTAATTTTTTTTTTCCACTGAATATTAATATATGTTCATCGAAGAAAATAAGCGGATTTTTAAGATCCATTCAGTCAAATTATCTGGACCGGCCTTAAACATTTGGGCATTTTTCAAAAAATTTATAAAACAAATTAAATTGTGCATAAAACTATTTGACGGATCTGCTATCTTTCGCAACAATACGAACAGATGAGATCTTTAAGTTCCGGATACATTTAATAAATTTATTGATTACTAAAAGAGTTATTAACAATAATCAAAAACAGCCATTGTTGCTTGGTTATTATGCAATAACTTTTTTGTTTATTACCGATTTTAATTTAGTATATATCATTTTGTTGTAATTTTTTTCTTTATCTACAAACTCGTCTGTGGACGTCAAATCAGTAAATAGACAAGTTTATAAGTTATGAGCAAAATTAATGATATTGAGTCTTAATTGTTTATTAAAAATAGTTTCCACTCAAAAATTCATTTAACTGTCAAACCGTCTATACACTTAAAAAGAGTCTCTAGACGGAAAAAAAAAAAAAAACGCATATTTTTTACTAATTTGATCGTTCTATATTAAACGTTAACAGCCTGTTAGTGTAATAGAGTTTTCTCTATGATACTAATATCATTTTTTGTCAAGTCCTTTTGCTCTTAGAATTCTATGAGATTATTATGTTGAACTTTGTCGAAAGCTTTCTATGACTTAAAGTTGATGAAAAGATCTTTTTTTTGGTCCTAACACCTTTTGAGCAAGAGTTGTGAAACTATACAGAGCTTCAACTATTACAAAGCCATTACGTAAAACTAAACGCCTATTTACTTATATGGCTACGCACTTTTGAATGTGATTGCATGATCTCCTTTAAAAATGATTTCTTAGTTGTGGTCTTAAGCGATTTAGTCTTAGTCATTACGCATATCTATAGTCATAGCTTATAGTGTTTGGGATTCTTGGTTTTCGGTAGCCAAATAAAGGCCGATAATAGCCATTCTGTAGATATCCCACCACATTTGTATATTTTGTCAAAAAGGATAGTTATTGCGCTTAAATTGTCTTCATCTATAAGTTTAATCGGCTCGATGTAAACTTTATCTGAGCCAGGGGCTCTATCAGATATCGAGTTGTTAATAGCATGTTGGACTTCAGATTTTAATATTACTGGAACTTCTTCGCTATAAATTTGTGATGGTTTCATGCTTGTGTCCAGGAAAAGATCTTCAATATATTTAGTACATACTTGTTTTATTTTAATTGGGCTATTAATAGGTCTATTGTTTTTGTAAATTAATTGGTTAGATATGTTTGTTCGTGATTTTACTGGTAATTTTTTTTATTTTTCTAGCATCTTCAGGTCTCGATACAAAGTTAAATAAATGCTGAAATGATAAAATCCCATATTAGGGTGTTGTCTAATTAAGATAAACAAATTAGATGTTATAAATTACAATAATTATGCCAATATTACATGTCTGTGGTTTTTTTCAAAATGAATAAAATGAATAAAAAGGTATAAAAAGTTTTAAGAAAGTTTAAACAGACAAGGTAAGACCCACAAATTGTTATAAAATAGTCTATTAGATTGTAATAAATTAATAAATGAGCAAATAAATAAACATTACTTACATGCCGGTAGTCTATTAATTGATGGATGGTAGAACATGGTTGAAACTATCATGTATTGTTGAATGGAGAACTTAAGTCTGCTATTGTAGTTGTTTGACAGTAAACGGGAAGTTCTTGAAGAGATAGATTTGATCCAATGAAGTAGAGATAGGTATGTGATTGTTTGTTAAATGAAAGTGATGTTATATACCATTGTATTATTTAAAAGTTATTTATACTTATTCGAGAGATATATTTATGAAATGTGTGTTATTTATTGAGTATTTGTTTTATGAAGGTGACAGTTTTATGACAATGAATAAGCTTAGATGTACAAATTGTGTGGGTGTGTAATTATTTCAACTTGTAATTATCAAATTCCTTTGATAAAGTTCTATTGGCAAAATGGTAGATTATTGCAAAGTCGAGTATATAAAATATTAAAATTAAAATAATTAAGGACAATTTAAACACACTAAAACAGAAAACCCTTAGAAGGGACGAAACAAACATTAAATTTAAAAAGGGGGAAGGACTTTTATGCACTACATCTCAGTCTTGGGCACAATGAGTTTTTATGTTATCTATTAGATTTTAGTGGTAAAGTGACAGATGTAGGTTAGCATGTGACAGTTCTTCTTCTATTTCTCAATACTGCAAGTTAAGTTATCTAGTTTTATGAAATATGCTGATATTAATGAATGTCTTTAAATTGTTTCAATTAAGATATCAAAAGTAAATTGATGTGTTTAATATTGGCATACTTTAACAATCTTTAATTAATTAAATTTAAATGTAACAATACGAATAATTGAAATACATCCCACATTATAACTAACTCAGTTTAGTCCAAATTACAGAACAAATTACAGTGATTCTTTGGCAACTAAACATGTACATTTTGTAATCAAACGTATAACAAATTTACAAAATTTTATTTGAAAATATTGTTGTGAGTTATCTGTCATGGTGTGTATAAATATTTTTAGATATTTAATTCAAGTTCTGATATATTAATATGTAACCAAAGTAATAAGTGGATAATTATTGATGGTAATTAATTTATGGATTCAAGAAATTGACTGAATTATTAAGCCTTCAATAATTAGTTGGTAGTTCTAATATCTGACAGTTGGGACCGGAAATTGTTATACCAACAGGTAAAAGATCCTCTATTTAAACCGGTGTAAAGTAAATTTATTCTTATTTCAATTTTTCGTGTCATATGAACAGATATTCCTCACACCGACATGAACAATGGTGAGTTTGTACAATTGTTTTAAGTAACACTTTAAAATTTTTTAATAATAGCTGTTTATGAAAGTTAATATTTCTATTTGAAAATGTAAATTTGTGTATGATTGTGAATAGTAAAGATGTATTCAATTAATACAGCTAGTCTGAACGATTTTCATGTTATGTTGGAAACCCTCAAACCACGTGTTGAGTTTGAAATCAAATATTTTGTAAGATGAGTATATTTCGGAACCAGATGGAATGTAATAATAATTGTGGGTTAAATAAGTTGAGGTACCATACCAGTTCAATACTGATATTTAATGTAGTTTTAGGAAAAATATTGTTTCTGGTAGTATGTTAAAGAAATTCTGTGAACAAAGAACTAGATCCATAGGGACCAGATTTTAATTTTGATGTAGAAGATTTAAACAATCTAAGAAGTATATCAAATGTATCTGATTATATATGGGATTCTGGAATAAAATGTTGTTTGACCATAATATTGAAGTTACTTCTAAAAAGTATGTGATGATAAAGGATAATATATGGAAATCTAATATGATAAGTTGATGTTTGGGGCAACAATTCTATAAGTATGGGTTTGCTGTAGAAACAAGAAATGGAGTAGGATCAGGTAATATTATTTATATAAAAATTTTTATATTAATACTGAGTATACTGGTGTGTATTCTAGTTCCAATTGTGCATTTAGTGTAACTGCTGTGTGATTTTTTAATGATTTTAAAATTTCTAAATGTTCCAGGTTATTTAATAAGGACCCTTTATTACAAGTATGAAGGATTGTGAAGTCTGTTTGTGGATCAAAGATGTGGTTTGTTCGATGGATATGTTGGGAGAAATGTGATTGACCTGATGTTGGACGTTCTATATATCTAAGATGTTCTCTTAGTCTAATGTTGAAGGATCTAAAGGTTCTACCGATGTAACATGCATTGCAGGTATGGCAGCTCAACTTATACACTCCGCTATACTCAAGTGAGTTACGTTTGTCCTTATTTGTCCTAAATTTGAGGCAGTTTTAAATGAGATATTTATATAGTCGTCAAAGACTTTTGCAATCTTATAGGAAAGTTCACCTATGTATGTTAAAGATCGATAAGATTTTTGTTCCACTATTTCATTAGAATGTTGTGTATATACTTGATGTTCTAGCATTCTATTTGTCTTTGTGTGTAAAATTTTATTCACTAGATTAGTGGAATAACCATTGTTTATGGCTATTAGTTGAATAATTTTTAATTCTTTATTGAATGATGTTAAAGTTAATGGTAACGATATTAAACGATTAATGTAACTGTAAAAAGCTGCCATTTTGTGTTGAATAGGATGATGTGATTCTGCTGGTATAACTGTACCAGTATGAGTTGGCTTTCCATAAATATCAAGAACAATCGTGCTATAGTCTAATGTTAATGTTAAGTCTAAGAAATTTAAGCTATTTGAGTCATCTTGAATCTCCAAAGTAAATTTAATGGTGTGGTGTAATTGATTAAGGTAATCTAGAAAGGAATGTAGATTGTCAAGAGTACCACCCCATACTATAAATGTATCATCTACATATCTCGAGTAGAACTTAATGTAATCAGTGAAGGGATTATTTTTCATTATTTTGTTAGATTCAAGATCATTCAAACAGATATCAGCTAGGATTGGGGATAGACGGGAACCCATTGCAAGTCCATCTGGTTGAACAAATGTCTCATTGTTGAAATTGAAGAAATTCTGGCTCAGGTAAATATTCAAAAGCTCTGCATATTCAATAATTTGATTTGGGGAATAATTGTTATTCCATAAGTCCATAGTAATTATACTTATGACTTCTTGTGTTGGGATATTAGTAAATAAATTTGTGATATCTAAGGATATCAATATGTCACCTGTGGAAAACTTTAATGAAGTTATTTTATTGGCTAAACTTAGATTATTATTAACTATATATTCAAATTTATTATTGTATAATGTTTTTACGAATTGGTTTAAATATGTTGCTAAGGCAAAGGTTGGAGAGTCTGAAAAGGATACAACCGGTCTTATAGGAATGTCTTCAAAAATATTTGTTTTATGTATTTTCAAAAGACCATATAATATAGGGATAATGGATTTGTTTGGTGAAAGTTTCTTTTTTGTGATAGTGTCTACTACTTCATTACTGTCATTGATTATAGTTTTGACTTTATTGGTAAAAGATTTAATATTTACTGCTTTAGTTGTAAACTTAATTATCATTAATGAATTTTAATACTTTCTTATTATAATCAGAGGAATTCAAGATAACCACTGTGTTACCTTTGTCTGCTTTTGTTATTGTTAGGTTGTTATCTGTAATTTTTTGATTTATAGATTTTATGACATGTTTGTAGTTGTTGTTAAATCTGAAAGCAGTCCTGTGGTAATGAGTATTATTAAATTTTTCGATATCTTTTTAAATAAAACTTTCAATTTATCCCTAATTTCATCCGTGTTGTCATTTGGGATTGATGTTAAGATACTTTCACATTCTGCTCCAAGTAACTCTAGATTTTTTAGATGTTGTTTTCTAGAATCTAGAAGAGGTTAAATTTAAATCCCTTTTGGAGCAGGTTGGTCTCATTGGTTGAAAACACAGTTGTTGAATAATTAATGAACGGTTTATAAAAGGTATGTTGTGCAGAGGTATTTGAGTGATCGCCTGGGTCAGAAGCAAAAGATGTATTGGGACTAGGAGATTGGCTTGATGTTTCGTTCAGACTAGAGATGGAAAGTGAAGAAAAATTATTGATGACCATGAAACCATTGAAACCATGAAAACGTAGAATCTACAAATATTACTGATTCCAGTGCTATGACGCCATCTAGGGATGTACAGAAAAAAGGAGAAGAATCCATCAGCTTTTAGACTCTTTGCCAAAAATGGAATTACACTACTACCGTGCTAAAACAAGCAAAGTGTATTTAGAACCAATGTGGGAAAACAAGAGTCAACTTGCCATCAAAAGCTTTTATGTAGTTTTAGAATTACCAAATATATAATACGATGATCACCAAAACACAAGGTTGAATCCAGAAATGAAAAAGAAACAGATAAAAAAAAGTCTTAAAATTCAAGTGAAGTGCAAGTTTATGCTGTTAATGTGCAAAAAGTTCCCACTTGTCCAAATATAAAGGCATCTACAGCCTATTATAAAACAAAACTTAAAGTTCACAATTGGACATGGTACGTGCCAAGTTATAAATACATTGGTATTTATAACTTGGCAACATATGAAGGCGCATGCAATGTTTGGCACGAAGGTAAGGAAGGTGTAGAAAGTGTTGTATTTACTTCAATGATTGTGAGGTTTTTAAGAAAATAGTTGGCAAAAAAATAAATATCAATGAAATAATTATTTGGAGTGATGGTTGCACTTACCAAAACAGCTGTGGGACTGTTTCAAATGCTCTACTGTGCATAGTAAAATAGAAAGAAAGCTTAAGAACAAAGAGCATTACGTTCCGGAAGACTACGTGAGAGCAATACGTGAAGAAGAACCCATCCAAGCCCTTACTGTGTAGAAAGCTTATCGTTTAAGGATTTTCTTTGTTTTTAAAATAGATATTACGAGAGTATAAGACCTGGTTAAAAAAAAGGAGACCTTTATGTCACTGAGTTAAGGTGCCTTAAGTATGTAAAAGATGGCCATATTTGGTACAAATAAAACTTGTTTTTCAGATAACTGGTTAGAGCTACCTAAGAGACCAAAACCAATTAATGAAGTTTTCTTAACACTCAATCCTCTGTACTCCAAATCTCTACCAATTCAAGACAGGAAATGCAAAGACTTACAAGAATTAAAAGCTTGCCTTGAGGAGGACTACCACTTTTTTTACGACAACTTGAGTCATGGCAACTAGAAAAAAGTTTTACTTACTGTTTTGTTACAAAAATGAGTAAAAGTTGTGTAAATAATTTTTTTTTAATATCGTATGTTACTTTATTTCTTTGAAATTAGAATGCAAAAAGCTGTATGTCGACATGAAAAAAGTCGTATGTAGAGTTATAACTATAAATTAAGTTGTAAAGTGTCGTATGTACAAAAAAAATAAGTATATCATATAATTTTTGCTGTGTAATCAAAATAATTTTAAAAGTAAAGACTAAAAAGATAAATATTTTTTATTCCCATGTTTAAAAAAAATGCATTTTAAAGTAAATACGTTTTTTCTACCTCCTGTAAAGTACACTAATTTAACATACAACATTTTGCACTTAGGATAAAATGATATATACAATAATAGTTACATAGTTGTATAAAATACACTACAATACAACATTTAAGAATATTACATGAATTTAAAAGATCTATTTAAAGTGACAGAGATAAGATTGTCGACTTAATAAAAAAATTGATTATCTGCTTAATCGATAACATAAATTCGGTTTAAACCAAGGTAATTCCTACTTGCTGATGCAATTGTGTAGTTAAATAATGAAGACCTTTATTTTAACTCTGAGCCTTTTGGCGTTAGTCTACGGTAACCAAGGTACGTTACAATTGAACAATGATTAATATTTTCTTAAATAACTTAAATTGTCATTCTCTTGTTTTTTTCTTTTTTTTTTGTATAAATTATAGGTATATTTATTTTTATATCCCAATTCTTAAGGTAGGTACTTGTAGACAGCATTCATAAAACCTGTTGATTGGTGCCCTTTTTTTTAACCTATCTTTCCTTATCTTTCCCTATCTTGAGCTGTTCTCTGCCATGTGGGACCTCCTTGTTTCCTGATGTCATCTTTACACCTCATCTGTGGTCTGCCTCTTGATCTCTTTGCATTGTATGGACGCCACTTTCCGATGGCATTGTTCCATCGTCCGTCTTGGAGACGTTCATTGTGTCCAGCCCATTTCCATTTTAGTTTTGCTGCTTGTTCTATCGCGTCTACTGTCTTTGTTCTGGTTCTGATCCACTGGTTACGTTTTCTATCTCTAAGTGATACACTCAACATTTGTCTCTCCATCGCTCTTTGTGCCTTCCTTATCCTATCCAAGTTGGCCTGTGTAAATGTCCATGTCTGTGCTCCGATTGTTTGATTTTTTAGAACGTAAGAAAGTTTGCCGAACGCTGCCCATCCCATTCTTACTCGTCTCGATATTTCGGCTATTTGATTTTCTCTATTAGCTCTTATTGCTTGTCCTAGATAGATATACTCATTTACCTGTTCTATTTTTTCTGTTTTTATTTTTATTGCCTCTTGGTCTTCCGTGTTTGTCATTAGTTTTGTTTTGTTGAAGTTAATTTTTAGGCCTTTTTGCAGTGATTTTTCATGAAGTTCATTCAGCATTAATTCCAGTTCTTGTCGTTCCGAGGAGATCAGAAGTATATCATCCGCATATCTAAGGTGATTTAGGTATTTTCCGTTAATACATATTCCTCTGTTTTCCCAATCTGTTGATTTTATTATGTCTTCGAGGGTCAAGGTAAACAGTTTAGGTGAAATTATATCGCCTGGTCGGACTCCTCGTTTAACTTTTATATTATCCGTTATTAATTTGTCGTCCAGAATTACGGTCATGGTTGCGTTTTGGTAAATATCATGTATCAATTGTCGGTATCTTGAATCTATTCTACTATTGACCAGAGCTTCTTCAACCGCCCAGTGTTCAATGCTGTCGAAAGCCTTTTCATAATCTACGAATGCTAAGTACAGCGGAAGGTTGTATTCATTGGTTTTCTCAATTAAGATTTTAAGCGTATGTAGATGGTCGATTGTGCTGTATCTTTTTCTGAATCCGGCCTGTTCCACTGGTTGGTAGTTATCAAGTTTATAGGTTAGTCGGTTGTTTATTAATCTTGTGAAGGTTTTATATAGTTGTGACAAAAGGGAAATAGGACGGTAGTTGTTTAGGTCTGTTCGGTCTCCCCTCTTATGTATTAAGATTGTGTTGGCATTTCTCCATTGTTTGGGTATTTTACCTTCAAACAGACATTTGTTGAACAGTATTTTTAGCATTTTTTTTATCGTGTCTTCTCCTTCTTTTAGCAGTTCCGCCAGTATTTTGTCCTCAACGGCCGCTTTATTTCTTTTCATGTCGTTTATGGATTTTTCGATTTCATCTTCAGTTATTTCTGGTAATACCTCTGAGCCAACATTTTGTATTTTCCTCGTGAGATTGTGTTTAGATGATAGTGGTGGGTCATTTTTAGAACTATATAGGTCTGTGTAATATCTTTCTGTGATTTTTACTATTTCTCCTAGATCTCTTTCTTCATTGTTCTCAGCTTTAAGCATGATTAGTTTTCTTTTTCCTATATTTGTCTTCATTGTTTTTAAACTTTTGTTCTTCTCTATGATTTTCTTAATGCGGTCTTCTTGGTATTTCTTGAAATCTTCCTTTATCTGTTTTCTTATGGTTTTATTCAGTTCGGTAGACTCCACTGTATTTCTTTTGTTATCATTCAGTAGTTGTCGTTGTTTTTTTAGCATATCTTGTGATTTAGCGCTAATTTTTTGTTGTTTTCGCTTTTGTTTATTAGCAATCTTCAAGCCTGATTCTAGTAGTTCTGTTGTTATTGTATCGTTTAATTCATCTAGTTGCAGACCCTTTAGCTGTGATATGTCATTTCTTTTTAGCTGATTTATGTATTGTTCTTTGCGTTCTTTAAGAAGTTTTGTATCTATCTCTTTTTTAGATGGTTTAAATGTTTGTCTGTCTGTTGTGGAGGTAAGTTTGATTTTGGCTCTAACAATTCTGTGATTACTTTCTACGGAAATCATGTTTATGACCGTAACGTCTTGTACTATGCTCTTTTCTTTGGATAGGATGTAATCAATCTCATTTTTTGTTAAACTATTGGGCGCGATCCACGTCCATTTTCTCTGTGGTTTTTTATTGAAAAAGGTATTCATCGCATATAGACCGTTCGTTTCCATATAGTTCATTAATGTTTCTCCTCTTTCGTTTCGTGTTCCATATCCAAAGTTGCCTATTTTATTTTCTGATTCTTCTAGTTTTCTCCCTAATTTGACATTGAAGTCGCCTATAATGATTGTGTAGGTGCTTTTGTATTTGTTCACTGTTTGTGTCAATGATTCGTAGAATATATCCAGTTCTTCATCCGTATGTGATGATGTAGGGGCGTAAATTTGTATGATCTTTAAACTTATATTTTTATTTATGTCCATTATTAGAGCCGCAATCCTTTCTGAAATTCCAATATATTGTCTAATCTTATGGACATGCTGATTAGAAATAAGAAAACCGACACCAGCTAATGATTCTTCTTCAGTTCCTTTATAGTATAGTAGGTTGCTTTATAGTATAGTAGGTGCCCTTAATGGTATTTTATTCTCAACTATTAAATCTTAAACTAAAATCTCTTAAACTAAACATAATTGTTAAATAACCTAATAACATGGCATGATTAAATAATAGTTTTTGCATCCTTGGATTCTCTAACTTATTGATTATCTTACATTTGTACCACGAATTTTATTTTTATTTCTAATTCTACGCATTCTTAAAACTTGGTATTTCGTTTTTTTTTTCTAGCTAAAAGTTCTTCAGTATAAGTTATGATTGATTCTACTCTCACTTTGTATAACAAAAAATTTAAAAAAAATCAAATTAATACTTACATAAAAACAAACAAGTCTGTGCAATTAATACTTTAAAGCATATTTTGATAAAAATGAATTGGAAGAAACAAAAATAGAACACATAGTGTAGCAAGCTAGAAAATTCTTAGAGAATCTATTTATTCTGGTGGGATAAAAGTATCTCAAATAAAACTAAGAAAATAGTGGATAGAGCAATTTATAAACATAAAATCAGAATTCTTTCTGAATCTAGAAGTGCGAATTCTTAATGCTGGCCTTAAAGAAGCCTATTAGCTGTAATGAGAAATAATGTATGAGAAATTAAAAACTTGAATCAAATCGGAATAGTGATGGATAAGTAAAAAACAATTCTTGAAGTGGTTTGGACATTTATTAACCCTAGAAGAACCAAGAGTGGTTTAAAAAGTATCCACAACATTGCATTACACCCGATTTTCTAAATAGCTTTGTTCCTAAAAATTTCAAATAATTAGTAGTTATCAGCGTACTACTGCTCTATTAGATGCCGTACTTAGCATTTGCATAATTTAATTCACTTTCTCTTATTTTTTTCTACTCAGTCCGACGGCCGACGTCGGACTGAGTAGCTTTTTCTATCAAACTTGTTTGCTTTCATTTCGATTTTTCGTTCCGACGAGAGCCAAATGGCAGAAATGGTGTACTCTAAGTATTTCTTCGGGGCTGATGCATTCTCTGAATTTAGATTTCTATTCTCATGCTGTGGTACTCTTTGAATTTATCAGTATAGTTACATAAAGTTTGGAAAGTTTTATTAAATTCTCCTGAAGATCTGTCTTCGTTATATTTATGTATCCATGTACCTATGTATTCTTCTACGTCGTTTTAAGAACGTTGTTTGAATGTTTATCGAAACTCATTGTCGGTGGTCGGGCGTTAACTGAACGAGTAAAGGCACTCACATCGGATCGAAAAATCGGCCTACATCGGTTCGGATCGGATCGGGAGATATACGGTTCCAATATAGGTGTACCCTAAACAGTTACGTCAAAATTATATTTTGGAATATTTGAAGTGAGTTATGATTTGAATTGCCTTTACCGTGTTAGGTCGTCGTCTTCAGCTGCTATATTATTTAACACAGTTTAAATCATATTTTGTATATAGTGTTTATGTGATAAGAAAACTGAAAATGAATAAATAGAATTAGCAGAAGTGGTAGCAAACCTAACTGATTTTGCGGTTTAGTCAGGTTTTAGTTCCCACAACAGTGAAAATTTAAATTTTATTTTAGCAGATACAACAATGAAATAGAGACTCTCTTCGGGAAAGGAAACATCGTAAGATACATAAAAGCCAATAGATTAAGATGGGCAGGCCACGTGGTACGGAGTGATGACGACAGACTGATTAGCAATGTGTTTTGGGAAAGACCAGATGGTAAAAGATCGACAGGAAGGTCTAGAAAAAGGTGGAAAGACGCAGTCAGGGAAGACCTGGAAAAGATGGAAGTAAGGCCATGGGAAATAATAGCACAGGATCGGAATCAATGGAAGGCAATAGTAAACGCGGCAAAAACTCACAAAGAGTTGTAAAAGCCAATGATGATGATGATGAACAGTGGAAATTTAACTATGGGTAGTTCCAGTAACGATACAATTGACGAAAACTATTTATTTATTTAGCGTATATATATATATATATATATATATATATATATATATATATATAAATTATATAAATTACAAACAACAGTAAATACAAAAATATTATTCTACAAACAAACATCTAGATTATAAATATATTCGATTGAATCTTTTGTAGCAGCCAGGAAATCCGAAGGGTTGCCGTTATAGGATCTAATTGGGCATTCCTCTACCATGTGTTTTACTGTTTGCCTTTCGGCGCCGCAGTCGCAATTTGGTGATTGTATTTTTCCCCATCTAAAAAGTGAGTCTTAACATCTGCCACAGTTCGTCCTTATTCTATTCAGTGTGGTCCAAATTCGTCTTGGTTGGTTAAAGCCCTCAGTTTTATTTGTAATACATGGCATATTCAAATTAGCTGGTGCAGCGTTATTCTCCCATTGTTCTCTCCACCGTTCAGTTACATTACAGTTTTGATCTACTAGCCTTTTTGCTGTTTGTAGAGGCGGGTGTCTTGAACGGAGCCTATTTATGTCTCTGGCGGAAGTTCCGACATGGAAAACTATGATACGCCAAATGTATATAAATCAAAGTCAGTAAGAATCTACGTAGCCAACCTACTACACGGCGAGCAAAACTTTTTCGTAAGCAACCAGGACTTCGAAAGGAATGCAAAGTTAAAAATATATTGAAGTCGTTCCAAAAATTATTTAGTCTGAAAATACTGCAATATCCTGTGTGACATACTAATAAGGAACTAAACGTACAAACGTGCCAAAACAGACGATGCCGAAATTTTGGCTTTACTTGGTATTTTGATTTTGATGAGAGCTAATGATGAAACCAAATTAGATTATTACAATTTGTGGTCTAAAAAATTTAACAGATCATCGTCTATTGTCCCGATTGGCCAAAACTTTAAAATTTGATAAAACCACCAGGGCCGAGAGGAAACAGCAGACAAGTTTGCACCCTAACGTTAAATGTTTTATTTGCTGAATGATACATTTTTGAGATATTTTACACCAGGCATGAACGTCGTAATAGACGAAATGTTACCTTTATTTCTAGGCATATGCCCACTCAAAGTTTTCATGAAAGACCTGGTAAATATAGTGTTCTTTTCCGAATACTTGCAGATTGTTTAACTCGTAACGTTTTGTGTATGGAGGTTTATGCAGCACAATATGAAGGCATCACACCAGCATCTAGCAGTCCACATGCAATAGTAAAATGATTACTGTGGAACTTGCACAATATTTTCACAAAGGCTTTGGTCTGACTTTAGTTGGCACTCTCCAATACAATCTCAAGCATATACCTGAAGTACTGAAGAAAACGGAAGAAAGGCAATTGTATTCAAATGTGTTTTTTCAGATCATAAGTCTGAAAACCCACCAGTTATTATCCTTTCTAATGTAACACGTCGGAAGCCTACAAAAGATACTTTTTTTTATCAACTCAGCATTCTGATGATGTAAGCAGCGAATACAAAAATAAATCAGATATCTATTTTTTTGTAATGAGACTTAAGGCGTTAATACTTTAGACCAGAGTGCGAAAAAATATACGTCGAAGCAATCGAAGATGGCCACTCTAATTTTTTTGACTTTCTTGAGTCATCAATGCGTACTCTCACTTTTATTCTCTATATATTTATTCTCACTTTTTTAAATTAAAATAAAGATAAGGCTAATCGTCGTCATTTATTTCTGCAAAATTTAGGAGTTGTCTTAAGGCTACGTCTTTTTAAAAGAAGAACTGCAAATTTAAATGGATTTCAACAGTTTGTCATGGAAAATACACTCGAATGCAAACTTTTCCAAGTTTTACCTTCAACGCCATCCCAAAATGAAAAGGGGTGATTCCATGCATGCAATTTATGTTACAAATTAACAAAATAACAAAATCTATAAGTTAAAAGACCAATAAGTTGTCAAAAACAACCATGTTTGTTCAAAATGCCAGAAGTATGTATGCCGTACAACCAGAAGTCAAATGTTTGTATCAATATAAACCCAACTGTTTAGTTTTGCGGTTTGTTACGCAAGTACTCCAAAAGTAAATAATATAAAGCACATCTTTGTATCTAACAGTAAAAATGGTACACTACGTTTTTCGTAGACTACGAGTGTAGTGAATCGTATTACTTACTTTTTAGGTTCACTGAAGATGAACTGATTAGTTGGAAAACGTTCTGAACTTTTCAATCCATTGGAATATTTTAATTTAGTTTGTTAATTAAATATACCACTTACAACAGAAGCTTTTTTCTTCGATGTTCGAGGTTTTTTATGAACCTGCTTTTATGAAGTTGCAATATTATTACATGTTCACCTATATTCCATATTAAATACATAGCTGTATTTAGAATCAAACGAACTAGAGTCCAAGTCATTTTGAAGGAGAAGAATGTGTTTCTCCGATGAATACTCTTTTTTTATAAATGGAACTCTAAATCGTCACAATTTCCATTATTAGTCTTATTAAAACCTTAGAAT
Source organism: Diabrotica balteata (assembly GCA_918026665.1). Taxonomy (NCBI): domain Eukaryota; kingdom Metazoa; phylum Arthropoda; class Insecta; order Coleoptera; family Chrysomelidae; genus Diabrotica; species Diabrotica balteata. Next base: position 48,976,936 of record OU898278.1, read on the forward strand.
TTTTCAAGAGATGCATACGCAGCAGTAGCAAAAATTTAATGCATGGGCTGCAATAAATGCATTTTTAGTGATCGAGTGATTGATCACCTGGCAATTTGATTGGTAAAATATATTTCCAATTACTAAAAGACGTGAATAATCAGGCCTTGACAGATATTAATAAAAATGATTAACAATATGATTATATCATCATGAAAATATCATTCGCATTATACTTCACTTGTTTGTCAATATTTAAATAAAGTTTTCTACGTCATTGAATTGGAAGAAAAGGCAGCATCGAATAGCCTCCTCGGTAACCAGATTTGTTTCCTTGAATTTTTTTTGGGGACAGCTAAAAGTAAATTCTATAGAGCACTACACGTATCTTTAGAAGATTTACGTTTAGGAATTGTCAACGAATCATTCTGCAAATACTTCGGAATGTGGAAGAGCGTTTTGAACAAACCTTTTTTATGGACACCGGAGGTCATCAGTTTCACCATTTGGTCGACTAAGAAATAAGTAACCAGCTAAAAATAATAATTTTAAAACCTTTTTTTTTAATAAATCAAAAAAGTCCTGGACCGAATTTAACAATTTAAAAACTTATGTATACGGGTATTCAAACAATACCTTATTTAAAAAAATTTACCTGTCGCTGGGATTTTCAAAAGTGTTGTAGTTCCTGATAATACCTGTGATTCGGTTTCATCCGGCCACCCTGGATAATAATTTATATGAATGTTTCTATCAGTACTTTTTATTTAACCTAATTAGGGTAAACCAATTCAAATTTCTGAAGATAAAAAAAATCTCTGCAAAGTTTCGAAAAAAGTAAATGCAAAAACAAAAAGTTAAAAAATGCGTTAGAAATAAAAAATATGTATACATTGTAATTAATTGTGAATTTTTGATATTCAGCAATTTATAATTTTTTTGCTTTATTCAGGAATATAAGTAGACTTCGGCAAATATGCAAATAAAAATGTAGAAAATATGCCCATAAATATGCACGTGTTTACCCGAAAATATGCAAATATTTTACAAAATATGTAATAAATAAATCATATATATATATATATATATATATATATATATATATATATATATATATATATATACAAATAAATAAAAAAATCGTAAAATAGTAACAATTTTATTTAAAAAAAAAAGTGTACATAACTAAATATTTCCTACTATTCATTAAGATTTACATTTATTTTAAGTAACTACATCATTTTTAAGTATGAATAAACTTATTTAGAATTATGGTAACAATAAATGACCAAGTGGTGTTCAAAATTTTCTAACAAAAACTTGTGGCTTCTGTCTGAGTACATATATTTATATATGGAAAAACTTCGTTTAACATCAACTGATGTAACGGGAGCATTTTTCAAACTAACCAAAACATTTGGTTCTAAATTAATTGTTTCCGAAATATTTCCAGCTAGAACACTGACAACTTCAGAAAGAATATGGTAACCTTTATTTTTTTCCATGGTAGCTTCAAATGTTTTTAAAATATCTTTTCCAATATTACCTCTAACGTTCCGACAACATGACGCAAATTCTTTTATTAATGCTGTACTTTCGAACAATGACAGTTTTGGTGATTCTAACTGAGTAATTGTTTTTTGAACAAAACTAAAATTTAGAGACCGATCACTTGGAACATTAAGTTTGCAATATTTTTTTTGAAACGAACTAAAATTTACATTTGCTAATTTTGAAAGCGGTATGTTTGCAGACACTAATGCGCGACACAAGTCTTCATTAAAAGTTTCTTGCTCATCTAATTTTTTTTAAGTAGATTGGAAACATTTAATCATTGAAGTTTGATGTTTTCCTCCTATTTTTCCTTTTTTTTGCAATGTGTGAAGCAGTTCTCACATGTTGGTCTATCTGAAATTTTTTTTCACATGCTATCTATAAATAAAAATAAAATCCTTTATTTTAACACAACCTTTAAAATATAAAAATATACAAGGTGTTTTTGGTTAATCAAATAACTGGTTTGGAAAAAAAAACACTCGCTAAGTGTTTTAAATGCAGTATTAATCCACAAATTAGTTTTTGTTACTAACCATTAGTACATCATATAACTTATTTTAAAATTCAACAAAAGTTTTTTTTTGTTAATTCAATTACAATAAAAATAATTGTGTTTTAGAATAGCTGACTTCATAAAAAAAGTAAAGGTAAAAAATTTTTCTAAATACACACCATCGTATTGTACCATGGACAATTTTTTCTCACTAAAGGAAGCTATTTTTCATTTAAAAACAACCTACGAGTACTAAATTTCAAGTAAATACGTTTATTGTTTTTAAAGTTATTGTTGTTATTAACTAAAAGAATTTAATTTTTTTTAATTTTAACACCCTATATCTCGAAAAGTAAATAAGTTTGACCCCTCATTAACTATAACGTTTTGTTCAATTTTTCGAGAAGTATCTACAGTCAAACGTTGTAAGTGTCATTTGGAAACACCCTGTATGTATGAAATATTAGATATTTAATAGAAAATATTAGATACTTACAATTTTGCCACAGACTGAACAGTAGATTTTTCCCATATCCATAGACAGCTCTTTATAAGGTTTAATCCAAGTTGAAGCACTGGTTGTTTTAGGCATTATAAAATCACAATCTTCCTTTTTGTTACGCACAACGAGTGTTTACGCTTTGAATATCAAAACAAAAATGATTTACAAATCTGAGCATCAAATTAGAATGTTTAGGTACCTAATTCAATAAACTGGGAGATTTTGGAAAATCCCTAAATTAGGAACAAAACTATTAGCCGTTTACCTGCTGTTGATACAATAAATTGTAGATAGATTTGGGGATTAGATCATAAAATGCAAATGAGCGAACCCTTAGCGATTATCCAATAACTGAATGCCTCAGTGACCGAGACTTTCTAAGAATGTTGAGGGCTACTTAAATTGATCTTCTTTGAAATTGTAAATGTTTTGTACCTGTAGAGATTACGTACTTAGATCATTTCTTGATTAAAATGACTACAAAATTTTAGACAAGAATTGAAATAAATTTTTATGTTTAAAAATTTTCAAATACAGTATAAAAATCTGAACTTTTATGCACTTTATGCAAACTTTTATACAAATATGCCAAAATATGAAATATTTGCATAAAATATGCACAATATGCAAAATATGCAATATGCATATTTGCCGAAGTCTAAATATAAGTAATAACACTGGTTTTAAAGGTGCGAAATAAACAAAAAAAGTTTAAATTCAATAAAATATTCAATCTTAAACTACTCCAAAATTTTTTGATCATAGACAAAACATTAAAATTTAAACCAATATTTGATCATACCATTTATTCATTTCCTTACTTAAAGTTAAAATTATTTAAAATTGCTCTTTCTAAATAATTTTAGAGGATTATTTAAAATGGGTGAGCTACAATGGAGAAATACCAGAAGGTGCAGTACCAGCTGGTATGGATGCTGATAATAATACAGTATACATCGGACGAGTGCATTTAACCACGAATACAAGAACAGAAGGATTTGTTCCTGGAAATATTAATCCGGGTGTAGTATCTCTCGATACGGTCCTTTTTAATAAAGTTTACACAGTTACAAAAGACATTGAGGTAAGGAGATTTTTTATTTTATCTGTATTTCTTGTAAAATTGTACATTTTGTAAGTCAATACATTGGAAAACTAAACTACGATACCAAACAACCGTAAAAACTTAATCGATTTACTAAAACGTATTATTTGTAAAATAATATAAAATATTTAAATGATAAACCAAATTACGTACATTGAGGGTGTATGACATGTTTATTATGTTGTATGCGCTTTTTGATTTTTTAAAAGTCGTTTACAATGCCTAGAGTACAAAGGCGCGCAAATACCCATTAACTGAGTGAGTTTGATAAGGGGCAGACAGTTGGCCTAAGAGAAGCCAGACTTTTTTTTCGAAAAATTGTGAATATGGTTGACAGATATATAAGAAATAGTTCGCTGAACATAGAGGATCAATTAGAATTTGAAAAATTTGCCTTTTTCTCATTTTGACCACACTGGGTGCTAAGTGTTCCCATGAACATCGACGTAATCGTCTTGAATGGTGCAGAGAACGATTGTCTGACATTACACTTAAATATTAAGCTTGCTTTTGCAGATAAATTTCATTAAACATTCATTTAAAACCCTTATATTTAGTAGACGAAGATAACACATATTTTATGAAGGAAAATATTTTCGACCTCTAACTAATAGAACATATTTGGGATATCATAGGGAGACGCCTACGACAACTACATAACACACCGAATATATTAAATCATCTCTTTTTATGATAAGTTGAAATTTGGAATCAAATTCATTAAGATGAAATAAGAACAATCATTTTTTGTATGAGAGATCGTTGTTAAGCAATTATAAATGTTAATTTTTTGCATCTTTTTCATTTTGTCTTTTGTAATGATATCAGTCTTATTTCAATACATTTCTCGTAGCAAAAGATATTTTATGTCAATTGTCTTTAAATCAAACTTAAAAAATAGAAAAAAAAATAAAAGTTTATTTATTAAGGTAGAAATTAAAATTATTTTATTTATTTATTTGTATATTTGTTTATTTAATGTGGTCCGAATCACCGAGGTTATAGACGACAACAATGGAAAAATACCTATCAAAACAAACAAATGTTACAATATTAATTACATACTAACATAAAAGAAGATTGATATAATTTGTGACACAAACTAGATATTTTAATTTAAATAGCTTTTATACCTATAGCCACAGAATAATAAACAATCAGAATGCCAACTCTCCATGGAAAATTAAATACGCGCACCTCGTTCGCGCAGACGTTCCACCATGTTTTAAAGGGAACGAGTGTTGTTTATGTTGTGTGCATAGAAAAATTAACCCGGTTTAATTGACTTACGGCAATCATAGATATACTATATAATTATATTAACATTTTAATTATAATAACATAAATATAATATAATTAAACATAAATATAAACAATTACATAACCTCACAAATCATATGTCTGTGTTATGTGTTTCCTTCTAAAACATGGCGCGCGTGCTGAAAAACTTCAAAGGCGGCATCTGAGAGTGGGCATTCTGATTGTTTATTATTCTGTGCTATAGCCCTTAGAAACTTTATGATGTTGTTTAACTGATTATTGTCTCTAAGAAGACCGCCTGTGTCGCTGGGAAGGTAGAGTTTCTTTTTCGTTTCATGGAAAATTTGACATTCGGTTAAAATATACTTTACTGTACTGTTGGTTTGACACTGATTGCAGTATGAGGGGTTGTCCCTTATCATTCGGTAAAGATTTGTATGGCGGGTGTGACGAAGTCAGACTCGAATAAAGATGACTTGTTTTTTATAGGTAACAAAAAGGCTTGTTTTGTAAAGCATTCTCTGGTTCGTTTTGGTAATAAATTTTAGAGTTGCAAGGCAGCGGCGGCCGGCCAGGTGAAGTAGGTGAAGATGAGGTTCACCAAAAAAATATAATTAAATTGAGACAAATAAATAAAAAATAAAAGCAACATTATTATATCTAAATTCTGAAATTAAATACTTATTCTTTTTTAATTAATCTAAAAATTAAAAGAGACAACTAGCTTTATTAGCGGTAAGTACTTGTCGGTCAAGTCTTGACCTGCGTCTCTAGCCGTGTATGATTCAGAAATAGGTGAATATCATTTTTAAAATGCGAAATTCATCTGCATAAGCCTTCACGGCAACATTCTATGGCAACGTGACGTCAGCCTGTCGTTAGTAATAGCTAAGAAAACTGGGAAGTGCAGATCCATTGAAAAATAAACTATCCGTCTTCACCCACTAGTTGATGTGTATGTAGTATTCCTATTTTTCGGAAATTTCTCTCAGCGACAATATTTTGAAATTTAGTCGATTATATAGATATTTTTTATATGTTATAGTTTATGTAGTATAGTATTTATTAGTTTAGTTTGATCACAGTATTAAGTTTATTTGTTTAGTGCACTTTATTAATACATTTTTCTGTGGTTTGTTTTGGATTTCGGATATTAAGACAAGTGTTCTCGTGGATTTCGTTTGGACAAAATTAATTTTAGACAGACTAAAGTAGAAACTAAAAATCATTACGACAAAATCAAAAATATTTTTAGTGGAGAATCAAAAACAATTCAAAATGAATTAATTGAGTGCATTTTTGGTTACATAAATGATAATATTATAACTGAAATTTAAAAAGTCCATTTTTTTTCCTTCAAATTGATGATACTACTGACATAATGCAGATTTCGCAGTCTTTAATAATATTAAGATGCGTAAAATCTCAAGGTTTATTAATTGAAAGGTTTATGGGATTTTACGATGTAAGTGCCGGTAGAACAGCTGAGCATTTGTTCAGTATGGCTGCGACAGTTTTAGAGCCTTTAATCCCGGCGCAAATTGAGCACAGTCCACGCACATCCCACGCGTAGCCCACGTATGGTCCAACCTAGTCCAAGTACACGTTTTTCAATACTAACGCATATTGAACACAGCCCACGCCCATGTCAAATATTTGTGTAGAATATGTTCTATCCATAAAATTAGGAAAAACACAATTTACGAGTGTGCTGATTGTGACGAAAAACCTGGACTATGCATAGGAGACTATTTTAGCAAATACCATTCAACGAAAAGATAGACTGTCTTCAGTATATTAGTTTAAATAAAGATTTTATTTTCTAGACCTTTTAATTTTTACCTAATATCCCACTAACAATTTCTAATCTGAAAATATAAATATCTTTAAAACTTTCACAAATGCTAAGGGTAAAAAATTGAAATCCTTCAACCAAAAGCTATAGATATAATTTAAATAAGCTGCTTTTGCCGATTTGACTTTCTTATTACTAATTAGCATAATAAGCAGGTATTTTATAATTATTATAGGATGTAACAATTCTGTTAAAGATTAGATTTTTGTTTCATTGAAAACTAAACCTGATATTAATTTCTTGAGAACTTTTACATATTATAAGGGTAATAAATTGAAATCCTTTAACAAAAGACAATAACAGATAAAAGTCATTACAATATGAGCATCACGAAAAAGTACCATCAAATTTTACTTTGAAGTTTTCATCTTAGGTGTTCATAAACATTTTGCTAGGAAATGAAAATTTGTTTTTTTTCCTTAGTTCTCGATTTGTTATATTTCTCATTTGATTTAATAAAAAATTAATTTAAATTAATGATTAAATTTAAGATAATGATCAGTGCCACATTCTATTCTCATTGTGGGGTTGCTGATGTTCCATCGAACGCACACCCAGTTGGCAGGCGGTTGAAGCGACGGACCAGCTCCTCGTTCTCCGTGAAAAATGTATCCGCTAAAAATGTCAGTCAAGTTTTTGACTGACATTTTTAGCGGACGTTATATTTAGAATTAGATTTACTTATGTTTATTTATTTTAGATCCTTATTAAAGTTAACAACCCAAAACTAGAGTGGATATTAGTAAAATACTACCAGTTTCCGAAACTTTTTGACGATGAACACTTCCATGTGGCGAGAGTTGGTTGGGAACTAGAGGATAACGAATTTAATTCTACAACTTATTTGGGGAGAATTCAGTTTAACGATAGAACAAACATTGGAAAAGTTTTTACCAGCGCAAATTTTTATGCAGAAAACAATGAACTGTATTTTCCTGTGAATGGTAAAACCAAAACGGGATATGTGTTTGAGGCATTAGTGTATTATTATTAACATGAGGCAATATTATAGTATTATTGTGTTGATGTAATTATTATTTTATTATTTTTATTATTATTTTATTTGTTGTTTCTTAAACAGTTATGTTCTTTTTTACTCGATAATTTTGTGTGAATACCTTTCCTTTCTCATATCTCTAGCCTCCAAAACTGTAAGTAGAAAGTTTGTAGCCATATAAAGTAAAAAGGGGTTTCAAGGCGAATTTCCCATAAAAACAAAAATAATAATTTACTCTTATCCAGTAGAATAAATAGGATAACACTGCCTGGGGTGATTGTGGGGTGGATTGAGTAGATTGGCAAGGTTAGCAACCTACCAGTCCTAAAAACAAATATTGCTCAAAGAAACAATGTACAGCCTTGAAACCGGATTGACACTATAAAGACGACTACTGTAAGAAATAAGGACAAGCGAAAAACATCCAAAACTTAGATGAGAATTACCACTTGGAATATGAGATCGCTTAACACAAGGGACCAAGAAATATCCCAAGAGCTGAAAGGGAAAGAAATATATATTTGTGCTCTACAGGAAACAAAAAAGACGGGAAAAGGACAATCAAAATTAGGTAAGTACATATTAATCTACAGTGGCAAAAGAAAACAGGACCAAAGAAGGTGTAGCCTTACTAAGTGTAGACCAAAATTACATCAAAGAGTGACAATTCCTATTAGAAAGGATTATAACAGCAAAGATAAGAATGGAAAAAGAAGATCCGAACATTATCGGAGTATACGCTCCAAAAAACAACAAGCCTCAGACAACAAGGGAAACGTTTTGTGACCAATTACAACTGTACAAGTAGTAGATCATAGATGTAATATGATCTACAAGTAGTAGATCAAGTCAGAGGGAAGATGATAATATTGGGGGACTAACGAATGAACAATCAAGTAATACCCGGAATTAAGCAAAAACAGAACGAGCATGTGAAAAACAAAAATGGATGATACTGATTAACTGATGATAAGCTTCTGCACAAATAATAAACTTAGAATAAACAACACATCTTTGAACCACAAAGGCCAACACAAATATACATTTAATAACACCCGTGGACAAAGATCTAATGTTATAACCAACAGAGATACATCCATCGAAAAAAAATTGACACCCAAGATCACACCCAAGAGAGCGGCGAAAACACACACAAAAAACAAATTCGAAGAACTAAATACGGAATCCAAAGAATACTTATACAAAAAAGAATATCAGAGAAGATCGCTGGGAAAGAAATATTATAAAATGATCAAGGAAACATGGGAAAAACTCAAAAACAACATCATTAACGCAGCAATAGAATCACTTGGAGAGAGGAAAGTAACAAACACTAACATATCAAAAAAGAAAACACCATGGTTAAGAGAGGAAGTAAAGGCAAAGTGTAAAGACAAGAAGAAAACCTTTTTACAATACAGAATACAACAAACACAGCAGGCATATAACCACTATAAACAAATCAGAAATGAAACAGATACTTTAGTTAGACAAATGAAAAGGGAACTCTGGCAGAGCTTCTCAAAACAGATGAAACACGACTTCTATGGAACACAAAAAGAAATATGGAGAATGCTCAGAGAACAAGGAAAACAGATAAACGAACTAATAAAACCGAAACACATTCAGAAGGAAACATGGGTAGACCCCTATTTGCTATAGGTGACGATAATATCCTCACTAACACCAGAGGTGACGATAAATGAAGAAGTAAATATTGAGGAGGAAGAGAGAAAGAAAATATTAGGGAAATTAAAAAATAAAAACTTATCGGGAAAGGACTAAATACCGAACAAACTCCTAAAGTATGGAGGAACAGATCTGACCAAACAATATTAAAACTAATCCAAAAAAAGAAAAAGACAATCAAGATTTGATTTCACGTACAATGCGTCTGTGTATCTGCTTATATGTATTTTGCCCTAATAGGGCTCATCAGAACAGCTATTCACAGGCGTGAAAATAAATCTTTCCTGACTTAGTAGAAGCAACTCTTCGGCTTTGGCTTCATATGAACGCAAATAGCGACATCTGATATTAAATTCATAAACTAATTTTTCGAAACCAATTCAGATTTTTGCTTTAATCTGTGCCTTGTAAAAATTTCAATGCAAAACAGACGTTGATAAAGATGTTATTAAAGACATAAGGAATCTAACAACTGCATTCCACAACATATCTCCTCAACTAAGCAAAAATCCTTAGCGAATTGGTTTCTTGTACTCATACAGATTATATAAGAATAAAAAGAAAAAGACAGTTAAGATTTTATTTTACGTACAATGCGTCTGTGTATCTGCTTATACGTTTTTCGCCCTAATAGGGCTCATCAGAACAGCTATTCACAGGGCGTTCTGAACATGAAAATAAATCTTTTCTGTCTTAAGAAGCAACTCTAACATGGCTTCGTATAGACGCAAATAGCGACATCTGATATTAGAATCCGCAAACTAATTTTCGAAACCAAATTCAGATTTTTGCTTTAGTCTGTGCCTTCTAAGAATTGCAAGGCAAAACAGACGGTGATAGAGATTTAATAGAGACATAGGGAATCTAAAATTTGCATTCCACGACATATCTCCTCAGCTAAGCAATAATCATTAGCGAATTGGTTTCTTGTACTCATACAGAGTATATCCGAATAAAAAGAAAAAGATATCAAGATTCGATTTTACGTACAAATTTTTTTTCACATTTATTTTCACGTTCAGAATGCCTGTGTATACAGATACACAGACGCATTGTACGATTGATTGATTTTTTCAGATTTTGTTACATTAAAAATTAAACACCACGTTTACGATTGGCGCATGTCATGATTATTGATACAATGTACATTAGGGTGTCCCGAAAAATCGCTTTTTGTTTTTGTTTAATACAAGACCTCTTGAAATTGGGGTAGTTGCTCGTAAATTATCACAATAATTAAAAAAATATATAACAATATATCTTTAGGATTTTATCAAACTTTAAAGTTTTGAAAAATTGTCATGGTAATATTTCACTATACTTAATTTCGCATCCTGAACTAATAATAAAATATTATTTAATGCAAGACCTCTTAAAATTTATGTAATTGCCAATAGATTATCACAGTATTTTTAAAAATAAAATAAAAATATATCTTAAGGGTTCTACCAATCTTCAAAATTTTGAAAAATTGTCATTTTTGTGATAATATTTTTTCAGCTCCTGAACTAAAATAAATTGAGATTGTACTATATTATTTTGGACTTTGGTTACATCAGATCTGCTTTGATGGTAGGAGAAAGACGAGTAGAAGGAGAAGGTGGCTCGGGGTGGTCGACACGTCGTTCGACGTTCAACATCATTACAGTTACGTTTGTTGTAGTGTATCATGAGTTCTGTCACAGCCACCTTTACTTCCAAGCCATGAAGTAAAAAAGGCAACACCGCATTCTATGACGTCGGTACTCCGATAATCAGCTGTAAGGTCTACCAGAATATTAAACTAATTTGAATTTTAGGAAACTGATATTTTGAAAACTTCAATTCATTACAGAAATATTTTTAGGAAAATTAAATGAATAAAACCTTATATATACCTAGTAAATATATATAAAGTTTTATTATTATTTAGGTTATCTTTTCTTCATTCTTTTGCCCTTTAATTCGTCCAATTTTGAACATAGGCTTCCCCCAGTTTCCTCCATTCGCTTCTGTTTTGTGCTTTCTGTTTCCAGTGTATTCCTCCTATCTTTCTAATGTCATCTCCCCATCTCATCTGGGGTCGTCCTCTTGCTCTCTTTCCTGTCCATGGTCTCCAATGTTGTATCGTGTTGTTCCACCTATTGTCTGTTTGTCTGGCGTTATGACCTGCGAAACTCCATTTTAGCCTGGCTATATGTTGACCTGCGTCTTTGACTTTTGTTTTGTTTCTTATCCAGATGTTTTGCTTCTTGTCTTTTAATTTTACTCCCAACATTGCTCTCTCCATGGCTCTTTGTGTCTTCACTATCTTATCCATGTTTGCTTTGGTCAGAGTCCATGTTTGGCATGCGTATGTGAGAATTGGGAGTATGCACTGGTCAAACACTCTTGTTTTTAAGTACTGTTGTATTTTCTTATTCTTTAGGACCCATTTTAATTTCCCAAATCCTGCCCAGGCTAATCTGACTCTTCTTTTTACCTCCGCTGTTTGGTTTTCCTTATTTATTTTTATTATCTGTCCCAAATATATATAATCATTAACCGCTTCTATTGTGATTCCATTTAGTATTACGTTTCTATTATCTTGTGTGTTTGTCATTGTTTTCGTTTTGGTAAGATTCATTTTTAGGCCTATTTGTTCAGATTCCTTGGCTAGTTCGGTTAGCATAGTTTGTAGTTCTTCAAAACTTGATGTTATTATTACTACATCGTCTGCATATCTTAGATGGTTTAGTTTCTTTCCATTTATGTTTATTCCCATGTTTGTCCATTCCATTGTTTTGAAAACATCTTCCAGTGCTAATGTAAATAATTTAGGAGAAATAACATCGCCCTGTCGCACTCCTCTGTTAATTGGTATAGGTTTTGTGTTTTCTTCCAATTGTACTGTCATTGTTGCTTTCTTATATATATTGTGTATTAGCATTCTGTATCTGGAATCTATTCTACAGTTGTTTATAGCTCTTTCTATTGCCCACATTTCCACACTATCAAAAGCTTTCTCATAGTCAACGAATGCTAAATGCAGATCTAAATGATATTCGTTAGCTTTCTCTATCAGTGTCCTAATTGTTAAAAGATGGTCAGTGGTGCTATATCCTTTTCTGAATCCTGCCTGCTCTACTGGTTGATATGAGTCAAGTTTGTGTGCTAGCCTGTTGTTGATAATCCTCATGAATAATTTGTACGTTTGCGACAGCAGTGAGATGGGTCTGTAATTTTTTATGTCCTTTTTGTCTCCTTTTTTAAATAGCAGGATTGTAAGACTTTCGTTCCATTCGTCGGGTATTTCTCCTCTATGTAGACACTGGTTAAATAGATTTCGCAGTGTTTGCAAGATTTCTTCTTTCCCTTCTTTCAGCATTTCAGCAAGGATTCCATCCGGTCCCGGTGCTTTATTGTTCTTTAATTGTAATAATGCTACCTCTATTTCATAATTTTCTATTTTTGGCAGTGTTTCTGAGTTTACATTAGTGATTGTTTTTTTAATATATTCTTGTGTGTTTACGTTTGCGTCTTTCTTTGAGGTGTATAGCTCTTTATAAAATCTTTCTACTTCTTCCGATATCTTATCTTTTCTCCTTTCTTCCCTTCCTGTTTCATCCTTTATTGAAATGAGTAGAGGCTTCCCTAAATTTGGTCGTAAACATTTTAGGCCCTTGTTTCTCTCAATTACTTTCTCAATTTCATTTTCAGTGTATGTTCTCAGATCTTCTCTTGCTTTTCTCCTAATTAGTTTGTTTAGTTCTACGTATTCTACTGTGTTTCTTTTGTTTTCGCTTATTAGTTTTCGTCTGTTTTCCATTAATTGAAGTGTCCTGCTACTTAATCTATTTTCTTTGGTTCTTAGTTTTTTGGCGGTTTTCATTCCCGCTTCTAAGAGTTTTTCTTTCATTTCTTTATTAATTTTATTAATTTCCGACTCTTCCTTTCCTAATTGGTGTTTATAGTTTTCCCTTAAAGCTTGTCTATATTCTTCTGCGTTTTGTTTTATTCTGCTATGGTCAATAGCCGTTGGTTTTCTTCCGGCTTTCTGCATCTGTAGTTTGTTTATTTCTATTTTGGCTCGTAGTATGCGGTGGTCGCTGCCAGTTGAGAATTTATTAAGTGCAGTTACGTCTTCGAAGATTTTTGTATTTTGGCAGAGGAAGTAATCTATTTCATTTTTTGTCACCCCATTTGGGGAGACCCATGTCCATTTTCTGTTTGGCTTCTTATTAAAGTATGTGTTTATTGCATGAAGGTTTTGTTGTTCTAAGTATTCTAGTAGTTTCTCACCCCTACTATTCCTTGTTCCAAGTCCATAGTTTCCTATTTTGTTTTCTGACTCTTCCATTTTCTTTCCGATTTTTGCGTTAAAATCTCCCATAATGATCGTTGTTTTTATGTTTTTGTCTTCCATTGCTGTGGTGATATCCTCATAAAATTTGTCAATTTCTTCCTCCTCGTGTGTTGTTGTTGGGGCATATACTTGTATTAGTTTCATTCTTGTCTTCCTGTTAATTTCTAGTATTATGTATCCTACTCTATCTGATATGCTCTTATACTCGATTACGTTTTGTTTAATTTTCTTCTTGATCAGGAATCCTATTCCTCCGTATGTTTCTTCCTCCTTTCCTTTGTAATATAGGCGATTTCCTGATTCTAGTTCTAGACACATTTCTCCTCTTCTTTTGACCTCTGACAACCCTACAATGTCCCATTTGATTTTAGTTAATTCCTCTTCGAGTTCGTACAGTTTTTCATCTTGAGCCATGGATCTGATGTTATATGTCGCTATGTGTATTTTGTTGGGTTCTTTCAGTTTCGGTTTTCTCTTATTTGTTCTTGTCGAGCTTTTGCCTCCCCCAGAATCCGTGAGGCTGATCGGTTTCCCGATGTGGGATTCCGGATTTCTCCTACCCACCTGGGGTACATTTCCTTTTTGTTTTAAATTCGACATAGTTTGGGGAAAAATAGCCTTAAATCACCACGCTGGCCAGGCGGGTTGGTGATTTGTAACCGCAGTATCACAGCCGGTTAAATCATTATGTGATTGCCGCCTGTGAATATGTGATATCAAACCTGAGAGGAGGTTATTTTCCTTCAGCCTTGAATCACTAATGACATAGCTGCTGCCCTATGCCATATCCTCAGTTGATCCGCGGGTGCTTATTTGGTAAGACCTTATTCACACCTGTCCTATATATCTATAGGAACGTTCCCTATCAGCCATTGGGACGCGTCGTGTCGAGGTTGAGGATTCCCCCGCCCATTTGTCTTCCGTGAAGTACAGAAGGGCCCCTACTCAATTCAGAGCTCCTCCTTCACGCAAGCTAAAACAGACACGATTTAGGTTATATTATCAATAAAATAATCACTAGAGTAAAATTTATTGCACTTAAAATACAGTGTCAAGCAGTTAATCTTACAATCAAATACAGTCAAGAATCTATAGAAATTTTAAAACACAAAAACTTAGTGTAACTATTATGATTAAAAAATTCATCCTAAGAAATCAGACACAAGATAAATATGGTTCTAAATTAATCTAATTGAAAATTAAATATTTTACTATTTACTTATAACTTTTGTTGAATTTTCATACTTAGATATAAAAAAGTAGCAATTTTAAATATGAATAGGTTTGTTGTCATATAGACAAAGTTAAAAGAGGTATACATGAAAAATGTGTTGAATGTAACAGACCATTTATAACTTGTATATCGATTTAAAATAGCCTATATTCTCAAAAGATTTTTGAATGTAATACTCAAATTTGTTATCACTTATCTAAAAAGCAGATCTAAATGAGAAAGTAAGTTCTCTAATTGTGACCATCTTGTTAATTTACTGTATTGTAAAATCCATTTCAAATCATTAACACTTAATCTATTCTTACCTACATTGACGA
The DNA here is from genome assembly GCA_918026665.1 of Diabrotica balteata. Classification (NCBI taxonomy): domain Eukaryota; kingdom Metazoa; phylum Arthropoda; class Insecta; order Coleoptera; family Chrysomelidae; genus Diabrotica; species Diabrotica balteata. The sequence goes on from OU898278.1 coordinate 48,992,248, forward strand.
TTACACTAAAATTACTGCTAACTATTACACTACATATTGCACAAATATTATCACACTTGTGTCCCAACTGATTCATGTTTAATACATAGAAATATACACAGTCACTTGTAATTTTACTTGTCCAGTTTTTCAATGGGATATTATTGTCTAAGTCTAATTGACATAATTATGTTATCTCTTGTTCCCTCTTCTTATGCAAAAAGTTTCTTCTGTCTTCGGGATTCCTTCTTTCTTTAGTACGATGAACAGTTACATATGATGGTACTTCAGGAAATATATTCTCTAGTAACACACGACGTCCTATGGACGTCCAATATACGTCCAGTTTTGGTCCGGACGTCCCTGGACGTAAAATGGACGTACTATGGACGTACGAAATGGGACGTACTTTGGGTGGACTAAATATGGACGTTCTCTGGACGTCCGTACCCGGACGTTCCATGGACGCCAAACTCGGACGTCCCCTGGACGTCCAAACTCGGACGTTTTCTGGACATCTGACATTTACCAATTATGGGATCAAATAGCAAATATTTTAATAAAATAAAAAATTATTTGCGTTAATAAAATAATTAAAAGCGAAAAGGTTAAATCATGATTAATTAAAAATTGTATAGTTTAATATATCCAAAACATGTTTTTGTTTAAGGTAAAGTGTAAAAATATTTTATTTCTAGATAATTCGTTACAATTGTTTTATTATTCTAGTTATCACGATGATATATGTTTGCTAATTCTAATAAGTAAAAATATGATTTTTATCGACATGATGAAATCATTTTTCAAAGATTAACAAGTGGTAGTGGTAGTATATACTCTGGCTGAGATAATGTCATTGTCTGTCATATCATACCTATTTCACAGAATAATAAACATACAGAATACCCACTCTCCACGGAAAATTAAGTACGCGCATCTCCTCCGCGCAGACGTTCCGCCATGTTTTAGGAGGATTTTAAAGAAATTATGTGGTGTGCATGGAAAAATTAACCAGGTTTATTTGACTTACGGCAATCATATACATACTATACAATTATATTAACATTGTTAAATATAATAACATAAATATAATATAATTAAACATAAATATAAACAATTACATAACCACACAAATCATATGTCTGTGTCCTCCTCAAACATGGCGCGCGTGCTGAAAAACTTCAAAGGCGGCATCTGAGAGTGTCCCTTCTGATTGTTTATTATTCTGTGCCTATTTAAACAAATGGCACAGTTTAATTTTATTTGATATTATTAATGCTTTAATAAATGAAATAAAAGAATTATATTTAAGCAAGCAGTATACAGTGTATTGGTTTTTTGATGCTTGGCTTTGTGTTGTGGTTATTGTATATCGTTAAAGGTTTAGTACCACGTGTTAGGTTATACTTCAGAAATTGGTTTTATTTTAAAGGTAAGTGTAATTTTTACTTATTAATTATGTTTAAAAGAAAACGATTTGTTTCTAAGCGTCATCAACAGAGGAAGGTTACGAAAAACGTAGAGAATATTGTTGAAAATATTAATAACCTCGATATTCCATCTCCTTCAAACTTTTATTCCGAATCCCTGACTGATCATTCAGTTCAAATAGTTCAGGTTACAATACTTCCGATTTAAACTTTTTATTAACATGTTAAGTACCTAAAATAATGCAAATTACCACGTGGACGACCATTCAGCTGATCCTTTACAAAGCTCTTCTTTCAATGAAACTGAAGAAATGTCTAAGCATGGTTGTAATGAGAATTCTGGAGAACATTATCGAGATGTTTTTAATTTTTCTAATAAGTTATTCAACTGGACTTTGTCCTTTAATACTAGGTGATTTATTCCTCTTCTTATGGTGCCCTATCTAATTAGTGGATGTTAACAACAATTATGGCATACTCCTCTCGATATTGTGTGGCTCTAAAAAGTGCATGTGGCATCGAGGTTTGTCCTATCCCTTATGTATAGGTGATTTATTAAAAATTCATAAAGAAGTTCCTGACCTTTCTCATTTGAGTTCAAATGCTAGAACCCTTCTTGCTTCGCTTCACCCAGAGAACAAATACTCTGATCCATATGATTCAAATTTCAATAGTATTTTTATCTTCACAAAAAAACAATGTTATAGAAATTTGTGTACATTTTGATGGAATCCCACTAAAAAAAGAGTTTTTAGTAGTCAGTCATATTCTATCTTGTTTATATATCCTAAAATTGTAGATTTAATAGGTATTTACCATGGTTATGAGAAAACAAAATTTGCAAATGAATGTTTGATTGATTTTGTAACAGAGGCTGTTTTTTTATTAGATAGTTTAAGCTAAAATAATTAAGCATGGATGATCAAGTTTGTGGGGTAGTTAGATTACTGTTACATGTTGATGTATATTTTAGGATAATGAGCTTTCCAAAATTGGCGAGGAGACCATAAATGAATTTGTTAGGAGAAGCCATAAGAAGCTGATCTGGAATAAAATTCAAGGAAAAGATAGTTGGCTAGGGAAAAAGCAATATAAAGTTTTTGAGGACACACATATAGCTCTGATTTTAAAAGGTTTGTAACTTATAAACATAAATCAATTTAAGGTGCATTTAAGAATTTACACTATCACTTAAGTGGCCACATACAGCTGATTAAGCATATTGTTAACTGTGTCTTATATGTAATTTAGATGGCAAATTTTACCAATTCATAAATGTTCAGGTCTGGCTATGAGATTGCTTTAAGAACTACAGCTAGCTTATGAGATAAAGGTTTGTTGTTGGCCATATATTTTATTTATACAGTTATTTTTATTTTTTACATATAAAAGTGTAATTACTGCTCATTTGGTCAATAGAAATAAATAAAAATGGTTGGGTTGGTATTCTTCTAATTCAGGTGAGATTCATTAAAACTACAGCACTTGAAATTCGTGTGTTTAATTTTACTTTGAATTATGATTTATTCACAAGAAGCAAAGTATAATGAACTAAATCTGAAAATAGTTTATTCAATTTATGAATGTACATTAATTTTGTTTTCAGATGTTGCTTGGAAAAACTCCAAAACCAGCGTTGCCATGGGGAAGGAAGTTGAAACTTGATAATGAAATACTGAGGTAATATTTAAAGAGAGGGCAGATAAAATTTAACTTGCATGTTGCATTAGCAAATATGATTAATTTTGTAATGATTAAATTGTGTAGTTCATGGACACAAAGGAACAGTCCAATGTTTGAGACTGTTTTATATATTAAAAATAAATACCTAAAAATTAATCTACTGTTGAAAGAAAACAGACAAAGTTCCATATTAGATATTGATCTTTTTCATACTTATGATTTCAACTTTAAAACTCAACAATTGACTTGTCTGCTTTTAATTGCTGACCACACAATTGTAAGGGAAATCAGAATGGGAAGGGATAAGGGAAGTTGAATGGTTCTGTTTTTAAGAACCACAATTTCAACAATTTTGTCAATTTCTTTAGCAGTATTCACAATCCTTCTTTCTCTTGTGTAGACAAGTGTAGTCAAAGATCCCATATCAGTAACAGCCATATTCACTCTTTTAACTGTTAAAATTTGTGACGCATGCTTACAGTGTCTTAATACCAATAAAGGTCTTGGTCCAGACATAATATCTTAACTTATTTTTAGGGAATTGTGCATTCTTTTTATGTAGGCATCTATGGCTTATTTTTTATAAATCTCTGAATGAGGGTCACTTTTCATCACAATTTATTTATTGATTTTATCCTTAACTCATTGATTCCTAATTATCGTTCCATTATAATTCTTTCTGCTATTCCTAAAATTGTCGAGGCTTTACTGACTGATTTTTTGACAGTAAATTTGAAGAATCAGCTTCATACTGGTCAGCGTGGTTTACTTACTGTCTAGTCGTTCAACTTCAACTAATTTATACTGATTATGTTATAATTGCATTAAAAACCATTTTTATGTTGGTTAGATTTATACTGACTCATCTACAAGCATCAACTGTTCTTGTAAATTGTGTAGACCATATTCTTATTCTGATATGATCAATTTCTTGAATCTGGATTCTCTTATCAAAAGTGTTACCTTTTAATCTTTATTTTTCAACTTTATAAAATAACCAATCTACTGAATTGCTTCAGCTAGTTTGTTTTCATATTCCTTCCCATTCACTGTGGCAGAATTTACATTTCCATGTTCCTTACCACAGAACTAATTATGTTTCACACATAGAGATGGTCTAAAACTTTCATATCAATAGCTTTAGGTACTATTTGAAGCACTTAAATGCTAAATGAAACTCATTATAAAATGTGTACTTATTTATTTTATTCATGTATATTTTATTTTATCTGTAATTTTGTCTATATTTCTATAATGTTGCATTTTTGTATAATTTTGACAGTGAATTTGTTCCATTTGTTAATAATAAATAAATATTATGTAATAATAAATGTTAGTTCCTTTAAACATTTATGTTTTATTACACAAAATTATTTTATATTTCTATAATGTTGCATTTTTGCATAATTTTGACAGTGAATTTGTCCCGTTTGGTAATAATAAATAAATATAAATAAATGTAATAATAAATGTAAGTTTCTTTAAACATTTAAGTTTTATTTCCCAAAATACATTCTTAATATGCACAGGATGACACCACTTTTAGTACTTTATGCAATGGCGTTGACGTCTAATTTACATCCTGAGCGCTAAAATAGATGTCCGAAAATATCACAAAAGTCCGTCAAGTAAGTTCTCTGGACGTATTCTGGACGTCCGATTAAGGTCCAATTAACGTCCCGGTACGTCCATTTTACGTCCGCTCGGGACGTAAAATGGACGTCCATAGGACGTTTGGCGCAGCGACATTCGGACCAATATAGGACGTAAAACGGACGTAAATAGGACCAAAACGGACGTTCGAGGGACGTCCCTAAAGTCCGCGAGGGACGTACTATGGACGTCCACTGGACGTACATGTGCTATTAGGGTTAGGAACTGCATTGCCTTTTAATTTGGGAAATATTAACTTTTCAATGTGTACATTTCCATCTTTATCTTCTCATTGTTCAGTCCGCTGAATATTATCTTCATGAAAATGTTTGGCACATACTACGGAAGATTTGGTACTTGTACAGCATTCTCTATGAATAGAGCATAACCCAGTATACCTTCTTTGGGGATCTTTGGGAAACGAAAACGTACTTTCTGTCTGTTTTGTTTTTAAAGTACTGGCATAATTGGTTTTGCAACCAGGTACACAACAATGCCAGAGCATCTGTAACAAAAAACAAAAGTATTATTATTTTTGTTTTTAGTTTACATATTTTGTAACAAGAAGCAAAAGTATTATTATTTTCAGTTTGTTTTGTAGGTTATATTTATACTTGCCTTTTAAATTGTCGTTAAGAATCTTTTAAAAGTTCTAAATTTAGTGAAATTTCACTTATATTAATATTTTCTAATTGATGTAAACACAATTTACAAATAAAACATTCGAATGAAGTTAAAAAAAACAATAAATTCAACAAACTTTACAAGCCTTCCTATATGAAATGTTAAACCAAAACAAACCACAGTCGGACTACCACGCGTTGTTGCCAAATTTCTACTTCATGGCTTGGAAGTAAAGGTGGCTGTGGTTCTGTGCGTAGTGAGACTACTTGTTGTATGATGGGACCTTACAAAGAACTTGACGATCGACAGCTACCAACTAGAAGAGATGTTATGAAATGTATTTTATTTGTGAACAACGATCTAAAATTAAAGTATATTGGAAAGGATCCACCCAATTCACAAATATATGCTATTGTTTCTGAAGAAGTTATTAATATTTGAACAAAAGCTTCGATTCCAATCGTAACTAAGGAACGGATTATTCAGTTACTAAAATATTATTTTAAAATGTACCTCAGTTTGAAAATACACTCCAAAAGAAAACGAAATAACAACTTTAAAAACAAGGTGAAGAATTTTGTAGAGTCAGCTGAAAAGCTTTTCGACATTGCTGCTAGTAAATGTATTTCTATTGAATCTGGTTCAGGTGTAAAATATAAAAAAGTTCCCATCAATGATAGAGACTTTCTGTTGGATCAAAGGAATGACAGGAAAATGGTTATAGACGACGTTGATAAGAAAGAAACGGCCAGATTCATGAAACGACAGCAGAGAAAAATAGAAGAATCAATAAAGGCAACAAAAAAGTTATGTGCTACTCAAACGACCGATTCTATATCAGCAAATTGTGATGAAGAAGCAGTGCCTGACCCTTTCTTAACAGACACACCGTCGAATTCCACGTTTAATAGAAATACGTTGCGGTTGCTAACAGCTGCTAAAGTCAGTGATAGGATACAGTTTATCGATGCTATCTGCTGCTACTGTTGCTTCTGCCGTTTTAGTTGAGGTGGGTTTGGTTTTTACCGAAGATCTGACACTGGTTATTGATAAAAACAAAATCCACAGACCTGTATGTAAAGCCCGAAGAGATGCTTCAAAAGATGTTGCAGGTATTGTTGTAAATAGCATTTACTTTGATGGACGAAAGGACAAGACCCTAATAAATGAGAAAATAGAGAATCGTTACCATTACAAAGAGATTTTGGAAGAACACATCTCATTGTTATCAGAATCCCGGATCAATTTATTTGGAACATATAACGCCTAGTCGTGGCACTGCAAATGGAATTTTTGCTTCGATCAAAACTTTTTTTAAGTGTCAAAGTTTGAATTTAGATGATGTAATTTGCATTGGATGTGATGGAACTACAACTATTATTGGGTGGAAGGGTGGTGTGATTCAATATTTAGAGGAGTATTTGGAGAGACCGTTACCATGGTGCGTTTGTTTTCTTCATGCCAATGAGTTACCGTCACTTATTCCTAACCATAGATTGTTCTACTTCGGGTCCTAGAGAATACTCCGGACCTATTGCAAAACAGTTAATTGCTAATGAAAATAAACCCGGAATGCGGAAAATTAACACGAGAGTGACAAACCACACCAAACCGTGGTTTTGCCAAGAGGTAAAAGAACTCTCTGAATTAAAACGCAAATGCTACCTGAGATATAAAAGCACGCAATCGGAAGAAGCTCATGCAGAATATGTTCAAATAAGAAACGAAGTAAACGCCAGAATAAAATCAATCAAAAGAGAACATTGGGCCAAATTCACTTGCGACATGGACTACGACCTATATGGTGCCCAAAAGAAAGTATGGAAAATGCTCCGCAACAGGAAAAAAACCAGTTAACGAGTTCGTGCAGACCAAAGGAGTACCTATAGAGACATGGCAACAGCATTTTAAAGAGCTATATGATGCTGAAGAAACGCTGAATATAAACGAAGGCGAAACAGATGTGAGTGCTACAATCAATGACGAAGAAGTAGAAGCAAAGATCAAAAAGCTGAAAAACAGAAAATCACCGGGAACGGATGGTATACCCAATGAACTTTTAAAATATGGAGGCCCGGAACTTGCAAGTAAACTGGCACAACTATTTAACAAAATATTAAACAAAACAGAAACACCAGAGGAATGGCATAATAGTATCACAATCCCCATATTTAAAAAAGGACAAAAAACCTGCCCACAAAACTATAGAGGAATAACCCTCTTAAATACAACAATGAAACTTTTCACCGGTATTCTTAAGGACAAATTGGAAAAGCAAATCACTAATGCTGAAGAACAACAAGGTTTTACAAAAGGGCGGTCTATAATAGACGCAGTATTTATAATAAAACAAATAAAAGAAAAAGCTATAGAGTTCGGCATGCCAGCGTATATTTGCTTCATTGATTTGACGAAGGCATTTGACAGAGTTCGCCTGGGAGACATTCTAAATATATTAATAGAAAATGAAACACCGACCAGTATAACAAAGATACTCCATAACCTAAATAACAACAACGTAACCAAAGTTAGAGCAGGAGACGAATTCACTGAAAATATTCCAACACCGGGAGGAATTAGACAAGGCGACAGTTTAAGCCCCTTCTTGTTTAATCTTCTCATGGGCAAAATTATCAACAAAGTAACATCTCTTAATCTCGGATATAGAATGGGCAACAAAAGAATTGGTATGGTGTGTTACGCAGACGATGCAGCAATTATTGCCGAATCAGAAGATGATCTCCAAAGGCAGCTCTTTCAGTTCTTTCAAACAAGCCGACTACTAAATATGAACATCTCTACCAACAAAACTAAATGTATGACAATAGCAAAAGATCCGCTCAGATGTAAGTTAGTGGTTGAGGACAACCCCATAGAACAGGTGATGCAATTCAGATATCTGGGCATAGATATATCAAGCACCCACGACCCAGTAAAGGACCTGAGGAGTCAAATCAACAAAGCATCTTCACTGTCAGGATGTTTGCGGGAGATAGTCTGGTCAAATCCGTATATGCGCACAGATAGTAAAATTAGAATCTATAAGACTTGCATACGACCGATCATGACATATGGCATAGAAGTACGCGAAGATACCAACAAAACGAAACAGATGCTAAGGGTTGCCGAAATGAAAACCCTAAGAACAATAATGGGGAAAACAAAAAGAGACAGAGTGAGAAATACAAACATTAGAGAGCAGTGCAAAATTCAAGATATTGTAAGATGGGGAAGGCAGCGCAAGAGGATGTGGTACAACCATGTAAGACGAATGGATGAGAATAGACTCCCAAAAATTGCCCTAGAAAACAATCCGCCCGGTTCAAGACCCCCCGGAAGACCACCTAAAAGATGGAGGGATAGTTGGCAATCTACCTCCCAAGAAATTAACCAGAGGCAGCTTCAGAATTAAACAGATCGAAAGATCTACAAAAAGTAGAAGAAGAGAAGAAGAAGAAGAAAATAAACCCAACGTGACTTTTTCTGCTGTGAATGGTTATTTGCCTGACTTGCCAAAAAATGTGGTCAATGAATTAAGTACAGATCAAAAATATCTATATGAAATATGTCAAGCAATATTAACCGGTTTCTGTACTCCCTAATTGGCAAACCGTCAACCTGGAAAAATGGCGCACTCCAGATGGCTTATTACTGCTAATCGTCTACTCAGACTTTATGTAAGTACGCTTGATCCATCAGAAAATTTACAATTACTTGTAAACTATGTTGTTAAAGTATATGCTTCGATGTGGTTTAGAATTAACCAAAAAGCGTCTTTTAAGGATGGAGCGAAGCATATTTTTCAACTAATTATATACTTTTGATTTCTACCCGAAAATATAAGATCTGTTGTGGATACCGTTATCCAAAGAAATGCTTTTTTGCCCACCCAGAAAACTTACTTGCGAGTATGTTGTTTGATGCTAGAGATCACATTAGGGAGCTGGCATGGCTAAGAATAAAAAAAGCTAGAGACATTGGAAGTAGCGATAGGTAAACGCAGAATATTTAAAACACCAAAAATTAACTTCTCTGCTAAAGATTACACCGATATTATTATGTGGCACTAATGTCAGGATTGTCAGGTTATAACACCGCCGGTTCTTCGGCATATTTCTACTGAGGATTTTCACATCATGGTAAAAGATAAAAGTTTGGATATTTTTAACTTTTATTGCCACACACAATATGTGGAAAGATGTATTATACTGGTTACAAAGGCCTCGCAGAATGTAACTGATGCTACTTCTAGAGACAGCTTTATCAGAACCAGGTTGGAGTCTTGGGCAGAAATGCCCAAAAGTTCAAATTTTAAGATTTTGTCATCAAATATAGGATCTATTTTTTTAAGTTGTTTTAAAAATTTTTCATTAATTTTAATAATAAAATATCTTTTAAATTTAATTTGTGTATTATTTGAAGTATATGATTTAGGTCTATACAAACGTGAATTTTACAAAACTTTAAAGTCTAGTAGAGCCCTGAAGGTGACATGCTATCATATTTATTTTACATTTTTCATAATCTCTAGAAAATTACGCAAATTTGGATATCTCTTGCGATAGTGTAGTTAAAAAAAAATATTTTTTATGCAAAAACGGACACCCTAATGTACATCCTTGTATAATTCTAGCAAAAAAATATACGTATATAAAACACGTCCAATTCAAAACAGATCCTGCCTGGACTATCAGAAAGATTTCATACTTGCAGGCTATGTTTTTAGAGGAGACCGATACAGAGTCCTTCAGTTTGTCCTCCTCCTCAATTAGCTGAAGACCGTGAGCAACTGGTCCGTATACTTGCCAATGTTATGGGCAGAATACTGCAGCGTAAGAAGAAGAAACTAAATTTGTGCTTAATAAAAATAGTTTTTTTCTTTTTTGTGTATTTGCCATATAATATATTAAATAAAAACAAGTTTTAATAACCTTTGCATTTTTAATTGTTTATTATATTAGAACAAGCCGGTAGTCACTTTTACCTATTTGATCAAATTCTCCCGTCATTGTTGTTCTCCTTGCTGCTAAATGAATGAGTCGATGAATTCATCAAATACCAGCTAAGAAAATTTCAAAAAAAAAACAGTAAGAATTATTATTGAACAACGCCGCAAGAAATCAAGTTATATCACTTAATATGCCCCGATTTCCACTTCTCCTAAAATCAACATTTACTTTCAAATATGTGCTTCCCCAAGTTTTTATTATACTATAAAACAAGTGAAACGATTTTAGGAAACGAGCTCACATTTATGTTGCAATTACTGAAACATTGAAACAGCACACCGGGATTTTAATTAACGTACACTCCGTTAATTTCGCCAGAAATAAAGTTAAACTTGATTTTCGGTAACCAGTTATATTGTAACTAGTTTGTAACAAAAAATCAAGTTTCCGTCTGTTTAGTTATACACCCCAAATAAATAACAATATTTCTCATAAAAATTAGTATTTGTGAAATTTAAAACTACATACACAAGTGTACTATATCTTTTTCTACAATAGCATGTAACATACCATTCTATAATACCATACTTCATTTAGTCTTAAATAATGTTATGTTTCTGCAGCTGATTTCGGAATTTTCTATTTCTACTCCATCATCAGGTTTCTGCTATGAAACTAGGATGGATTACAGTATAAGGGAGATATTAACATATAGTTTTTGTAGTTAGTTTGGCCTAACTAGCTAATAATTTAACATGTCAAATTGACAATTAGTATTTGCTCAAATTTCGTTATTCTATTAAATAAATCCTAAATCAAACTGTACATACATTTTAATTTTTATAAATATATTCTAAAATAGCGTATTCAAATTAACTTATGTTCGCTGATAATAAAAGCTGACGAAAATATAAAACAATTCCAATAGAATACAAACGAGTCAATAAAATCATTACAAACAAGTGTAGAGAAGCTAAAGGAAACTGGATTTCAACCAAATGGCTAGAAAATGAACAACTTCAGGAAAGATCCGACACCTTTATTGTCCATAAAATAGTGAAAGAAATGACAGGTAGATACAAAAAGAGACAAGAAACAATATTAAGAAATAATAATAACGAGATAATTATAGGTACAAAAGTCAAACTGGAGAGATGGAAAGAATACATTCAGACACTTTTTGACAATGATAGACCTTGTTCTCCACTATCCATGATGATCGAATAAATGAAAAAGGTCCAAAAATAACAATAAAATACGTTATTTATGCAGTAAAGGCTCAGAAGAACGGAAAAGCCATTGGTCCAGACAATATCAATGTCGAAATCCTTCAATTGTTTGTAGACAACGAAAGTAAAAGCCTCGACTTAATAATAGCACTATTCAATAAGATATTTGACACAGATAAAATACCATCAGACTGGCTAAAATCAACATTTGTAACATTAACAAAAAAACCAATGCCTCACAATGCGATGACTATCACTCACTCACTGATGAGGACTGACTCATACACGAATTTACAAGAAGTGTGAGTTTCAGATATGTGACACTCAATTCGGATTTCGAAATAGATTGGGAACACGAGTAGCTCTTTTTGCCTTAAAAGTGTTAACACAACGATGCAAAGACATAAATGTAGATGTATATCCATGTTTTTTTGATTACCGAAAAGTATTTGACTGCGTTAACCATCAAAAGATGATCGAAATTCTGAGAACAACTGGAATTCACGAACAAGACTTGGGAATCATCTAAAAACTATATTGGTACCAAACGGCAACAATTGCAATACAGCACACAACATCCGAAGATATACTAATCCGATGAGGAGTACAACAAGGTTGCGTCTTATCATCGCTATTATTTTATGTGTATTCGGAATCTATATTCAGAAAAGCAATAGACTAGGTTCAAGATATAATCAAGATTAACAGAACCAGCATAGACAACATCTAACCAGGTACGCTGATGATACCGTTCTAATAGCAAGCAACGCATAAGAACTACAAAACATAATAAATGCGGTAGTTCACCACAGAGAAATGTTTGGTTTACATCTAAACGTTTCCAAAACTAAAATTCTAGTATTTTCAAAGGTACCAACAAATATTCATTACTATTAAACTGGGAATAAGCCACAATTAAAGATAAAAATACGTTTATTGACGTTTCAATTTCCACTTCGGAAATCGTTCTTTTTTTTTTGGGAAATTTCAAATTTTGAGAACGATTTCCGAAGTGGAAATTGAAACGTCAATAAACGTATTTTTATCTTTAATTGTGGCTTATTCCCAGTTTAATAGTAATTAATTTACAATGCCACAAGAAAATAGCTTCAGAACAATATTAACAAATATTCATTTGTATGCCAAGGGACAAATAATATAGCAGGTAACTTCCATAAAATATTTGGGAGCAAATATGAACAGCCAGTGTAATCCAGTGTGGATAACGCACGAGATCATGGACCTCATGGACGTAAGACGAAAACATCAAACAAGCAAGAATACAAGCAAATCAATAAAATCATTAGAAAAAAGTGCAGAGAGGCGAAAAAATACTGGGTTTCAACAACTTTCATCTCACAATACATTAACGAAAGGAAACACGTCATGGGCATATTTTCCACCTCGCTGGACTGCCAACACCATTCGTTAAACTAATTAATTCCTATCTCTCCCATCGAACAGTTAGGATCAAAGTAGCTGACCACATATCCACCCCCTTCACTCCACAAGCTGGAGTGCCCCAAGGCTCAATACTTTACACAGTATACAATAGTGACATCCCCCGCCCACAGCAAGGATCAGAGTCTCTCCTCCTATTCGCTGATTATACGGTCATTCTCACTTCATGCTCCCACAGAGAGGGTGAACGACGGTCTGTATTCGAGAAGTCGCAAGCCTACCTTGACAAGATCGTGAAGTGGTGTTACTATAAACCCATCCAAAACCCAAGCTATACTTTTTAAATCTCGTTATGGTCGTGATCTCCAGGGCCGGCTATCACTTTTGAGAGAGGACCTCATTCTCAAGAACTCAGTTCTCTACTTGGGAGTTCGTTTTACGAGAACTCTCAATTGGAAGGCTGACGTCCAAGAATCCCTCGACAGGATGAGACAAGGGTTTAATCTCCTGAAAGTGCTAACCGGTAAAATAGGAGGAACGTCCTCCAAAACATTGTTGCACACCTACAAGACTTTTGTCATACCGATAATCGAATACAAGGCATGCGTCTACCTTACTCTCAAGAGTCACCAACTGAACGCCATAGTAGCTACAGAACGTAGAATGCTACGATACTGTATGAGAAAAGATTGTTCGTATTAAGGACATCGTCCGTCGACATGTCGTATTAACATCACGACAATTAAGGACAGAATCCTAACCCTCAGCAGGAAGTATGTCCTAAGAACCATAGCTGGCTCGAACAACCGAGCTAAACGAATACTAAAGACGTCTTGTACACATATAGGGCAAATACTCACCAGGTACCCCACTAAGAAAGTTCCATCTATTCCAGCTAACTTCTACATAATGCTGGACCTGAACTTCCTGATGAGTATTTTGAAATTTTTGAAACATTCCCCATCTATTATCGAAGATAAAGACTGCGCGCCAAAAAAGCTAATAAAGAGCCGTTCCTACTATATGGCTGGTAACCCCTGAAATACCTTATACCGCATGATAGGCAGATCCCACTTCTTCTTGTGCGTTCTATCGATTCTTATCGATCACACATACAAACCACCTTCTTTCCCCCCTGCTCCTTAGTAGTCCACTACTTCTTGGTTTGCGTATCGATTAATTGACGTTTCTCACACCCTCCCCACAACTCCGATAAAAAAAGGAGTTCCCCATTTCTTAAAGAGGCTCAGGCCTAAACAAGGTTAAAACTCAAGTGACTGGTGTCAACAAAATGACTAGAAATCAAACAACTTCACGAAAAATACGACACCTTTAATATTCATAAAAAAGTAAAAGAAATGTCAGGTACACACAAAAATAAACAAGCAACAATTTTAAAAAATTATAACAACGAAATAATTATGGGTACAGAAGACAAACTAGAGAGATGGAAAGAATACATACAAACTCTTTTTGACGACGATAGACCTTGTTCTCCACCATCCACAGATAATCGAATAAATGAAAAGGACCCAGAAATAACCAAAGAAGAAGTGATTCTCGCAGTAAAATCTCAGAAAGATGGAAAGGACACCGGTCTAGACAATATCAATGTCGAAATACTAAAACTAATTACAGATAACGAAAGTCAAAGCCTAGACAGCACTATTCAATAAGATATATGGCACAGGTAAAATACCAACAGACTGTCTAAAAGCAACATTCGTAGCATTACCAAAAAAATCATATTACAATGCGATGGTTATCAAATATTAAGCTTGATGTCTTATGTCCTTAAAACTATTCTCAGAACTATCCATACACGAATTTACAAAACGTGTACGAATTTAGTGTTTACCATACACTAAATTCGGATTTCGAAACGGATTGGGAACATAAGAGGCTCTTTTTTCTTTAAATGTATTAACGCAACGATGCAGAGACATGAATGTAGATGTATATGCATGTTTTATTGACTATTGAAAAACATTTGACTGCATTCACCATCAAAAGATGATCGAAATTCTGAAAACAACTGGAGTTGACGAACAAGACTTGCGAATTATCTACGAACTATACTGGCACCAAACGGCAATAATTGAGTCGGTCTACGTGAGAAGGGCACATACGACAAAAGTGGGTTTTGAAAGAAACCACTTTGAAATTTTACTTTCGTGCTATAGATACTAGTTTTTGATTGATATGAGGTTGAATGCTCGAATACATGAACTTTGAAAATTAAGGCAAATATCGAGCACACGTTTAATCAAATCGTACCCAAGTACTTTTGCTACCTACAGCATCATCAATTCATTCATTCAGAATTCATTCTCTCTCCGATTGCCGACAAGAATTTAAAGCGTCAGAATAATTATAATAATTTTAAACTGTTTGTCCTTTATTAATGTAGTGTTTTATTCACAATTTATGTTTATTTTCATGTGTATTACATTCTACGCTTGCTGGATAGTCAAAATTTGACGAAATGCTCCTGATGATGCTGTAGATAGCGAAAGTACTTGAGTAAGATTTGATTAAACTTGTACTCGATATTTGCCTTAATTTTCAAAGATACAAATTTGTTGTTTAAAAATTGAGAATGCTTACTACACGTTAAAAATATTTATCTGGAAAACAATTTGCTAAGTATGACCTCGATAAAAATAAAACTTATATTTAAAAACAAGGAAATATAAAAAGCTGTTATGTGCCTTTTTTAGATAGAACCGGAGATTATTTATTGAAATTAATTTTGCATGTCAATAAAAAGAATTATTATAGAATTCAATGTTTTTTCCATATAAAATTTATAATAACGTACGTTTGAAGGGAACATAATTTTGAAGGGAAGTTTGTTTCTAAACACAGGTTTACACAAGAAAAAAGGTTTAAGGAAAGCGTTCCAGTCTTGAAGAAGGTCACTGTTCATTTTAACTTCAAAGTGCGAAGGATTTTTTCTGCATTTTTCCATAGCAGAAAGGTATAGCTTAGGACTTCCTATTACTTCAACTTTGTTAATAACCTTGTTGATCATACCAAAATGTTTGTCACGTTGGGAAAAGCTGTGGCCTCTAACCAGAATTAGTTGTATGGCATTTACTTGAAATACTCTTGAAAATCACGGTGACAATCTTGTAACAGTTAAATTTCTATTTTGTCCTCCTGCAGCATCAGATAACAACACAATAGTTTTAATGGTAGAAAATTTACTTATTTGTATTTTAATATAATCAAAAAAAAAGATAAAATCAAAATCTACAAGGAAAATAATTCTTGTAGCTTGTTGTATACCACGTATCACAAAAAAGAGGTTAGATCTTTGTAAATAGCTATATTTAAAAAACCCTTAAAAGGGCTACATCAATTACACGAACGTTTTCGGAATAATAATTTCATCATCAGGTTTAAAATGCAAATTAACATGCCTGAGCCACCAAAATATTAGGGTAAAAACCCTTTAAAAATACATATGGCTACAAAAGATTGTACATCATGTTGTTAATCACATTTGATGTTTAATGTTAAATTAAATTTAACATTAGGTAACATACACCCATGTCTTAGGTGAGTTCCAGTGGCCGGAGAGTAAACCTCTTCAAACGGACTTCAGCTGGTAACTGATTGACAAGATACCTATATAAAAAATAATAATAAATAATACATAATAAAAAAGATACCACAGAGTTATGTTATTTCTTTCCATCACACTCAATAAATGTATAACATTAACTAGAGTTGTCGTTAAACACATGAATGTTAAAACAGTAGGTATAACCAAAATATTCTTTTGTAAAATAGGGTATTGACATTTAGCTTTGATATTGGGAAATTTTGAGAATAGTCGAACTCCAAAACTAGGAGCTAGGAATTTTCTTCTTTGGATTTATCAATCTACATATCACGCAGTTATTTTATTTTATTTGCTCTCCTTTTATGGATTTCAAAAAAGGCATACATGGGTCTTAGTCATTGACATTTAGCTTGATCTGACATTCTTGGCAATTACATATGTTTTAGGTTTGCGAACAGAATAGGAAAACTTAGTTTTAAAGTACTGATTATATGTTTTATAAGAAATCTTGAGAGTTTCCTTTCTTCTTTCTTTGAAAAAGGCTTGGCACAACCCTTACAATGGTTTTATATTTTATAAAGTGTCGTCAAAATATTGCCAATTACTGTTGTTTCTACAGTAATGACTTTCATCATGGGGTATCCTAGCCAAGTGCTCCCCCATTAACACAACAACGTCATATGAAATGTTTCTGGGCTTATTAGAATGTTTTCCTCTTTTTTCTTGAAATGAATCATCCAACAAGATCTTTTTTTGAATAATACGTATGAAACAGTGTTTCCTCTTACAGACAAATTATAGGACCAGATCTCCCGGTTTTTTTTTTGGGTTAAAAAATTTCCATCTAATTTTTGGATCTTTAGCCAGATTCATACAGCTGTATAACTGGCTATCTTGGACACTTTTGTTGTGGCAGTTGTAGAAGTAATCAAAAAATTTTACTTGAAAATCAAGAGGCAGGTTTTTGTGGCATTTATTCTGGCAGTAGTCAGTAACTAAATAAACTTTTTTCCTGATAGAGATAAATACTCTTCACCTTGAACAGGCCTTAATTTATTGGTTTCTTGTTTCTTATTTTTCTGTTTATGGATCAGCTTCCTTTTCCTCTTCCCATCAGAACTATTAACTTTTTGAACATCTTCGTAATCGTTATATTCTTCATTACGTATCATGGTTCTTATTAGAATAAAAC
This sequence comes from Diabrotica balteata, assembly GCA_918026665.1. Classification (NCBI taxonomy): domain Eukaryota; kingdom Metazoa; phylum Arthropoda; class Insecta; order Coleoptera; family Chrysomelidae; genus Diabrotica; species Diabrotica balteata. The sequence goes on from OU898278.1 coordinate 49,009,959, forward strand.
TTGATGTAATAATAATAAAATAAATCTTAACAGAATAACAACACCGATACTTTAACATCACTATAATATATTAATATTATACGACATAATATTAAAAGTCGCCAAAACAAATGAGAAGCAATAAATAACTCTCTATACAAAACATCTGCAGAAACCGTTTATTAACAATAACATGTTTGAAAAACATCCTGCACACTAATATTCAAACAATACTACCAACCTCATTTTTAAAGATAAATACATGAAAGTTATACTATTCCAGAGGGGAAAACATGGCGGACATAAATAGTCATTCTGCGTAAAAAATGCACATAAGCCTATGTGTCCTTCTCACTTCGACCGTCTCACTTCAAATAGAGCACACAATATCAGAAGATATATAAATCCGACGAGGAGTGAGACGGGGTTGCGTCTTATCACCGCTACTGTTTAATCTGTATTCAGAGTCTATATTCAGAGAAGCATTAGACGATGTTCAAGGCGGAATTAAGATTAACGGAATCAGCATAGACAACATCAGATATGCTGATGATGTTAGAACATAAATGATACTACAAGAACTACAAAATATAATAAATGCGGTAGTTCACCAAAGCGAAATGTTCGGTTTACATCTAAACGTTTCCAAAACTAAAACTTTAGTATTTTCAAAGATACCAATAAACGAACATATGTATGCCAAGGGTCAAATAATAGAACAGGCAAATTCCATAAAATATTTGGGAGTAAATATCAATAGTCAGTGTAAGCAAGGAAAACATTCATGAGCATGAAAATATTTTTTACAAGATCAGACCTTAGTCTAGAGCGCAGAATTCGAATGATCAGATGGTACGTTTTCTCTTTTTTGCTGTATGGCTGTGAAAGTTGGACAATGAAACTGAAACAGAAAAGAGAATAGATTCGTTTGAAATGTATATATAACGGTGAAATGTATAAAAACGGTGAGAATTCCATGGATACAAAAATTTACTAATGGTGAGGTACTTTGGCGCATGAGGAAACAAAAAGAATTACTTATCATAATCAAAGAGATAACAATACAATACTTTTGTCATGTCTTGAGAGGTGAAAGATATAAATTACTCCAAATTATATTAAAAGGTAAAGTGCAGGGCAATAGATCAGCTGGAAGACGCCAGAACTCGTGGAAACTCGTGGAATAGCAGCAGAAAAACCAAATGTATGACAACATCTAAATACTCACTACGATATAAAATCGAAATTGATGGAAAAACAATAAAGCAGGAAGCAAGGTTTAGATATGTGGAAATAGATATAACAAGTTACGGAGATCTTGAAGAAGAAGTACGAGAACAAGGCTTGAAAGCAAGTAAAGCGGACGGATGGACCTCTTAATGACACAATCTGAAAGAACACCTAAGACATAACACAAAAATAAGAATATATAAATTAGTAATGAGACCCATATTAACATACACGGTGGAGACAAAATCTGACACATCTAAACGAGACGACTACTAGAAACAACAGAGATGAAAATACTTCGACGAATATTAGGGAAAAGTCTGTTTGTATAGAGAGATAACTTAAGAGCGAAAACTTAAGAGCATCCATATAGAAGACATAAATGGATGGATGACAAAACGGAAACAGGAGTAGAACGAACACATTAGTAGAATGGTAGAGGATATGATAGTACGAATAGCACGAGATAAGTCGCCAAATGGGCCAAAAGGTATTGGCAGACCAAGAAAAAGATAGTGTGATAATTTAAAAACTTTAGGAGGCTAATATTGAAGAAGAAATAGGCTTTAAAGCCTACATACAAAAAGAAGAAGAAGAAAAATGTATCGTGTTCTTTAATTTTTAAATATTCGTGATTAAATTGCTTTAAAATAAACAATGTTGGACGTCGTATGTTGGTTTTTTAAATTCGCTTGAAATAATAAGAAATATCAGATAATTACATATAATAATTGATGGATTCGACCGTTACTTGATGGAAATTCATTTTATGTAATAATAAAACACTGAAAACTTTGTTTTCAAACTTCCACAAAATTTATTTTAAATATTATCACTACAGCTGTTTCGGCTGATTGCTTCTTAAGTGATCTATTTTGGCTTGGGTTTACAAATTTATAGTCTCTAATGAAATAGGTTGAGGAGGGGAAAAACAGATTCGACATATGCACTTCACCTTCTAGATCATAATCATTCTTTTAATGACAAATTTAAAATTCTTCACATTCAAAATAAAGGCCTTAAGCTATCTTTGTTAGAATCTATGGAAATCAACAAATTAAAAAACTCAGATATAATTCTGAATGACCAACTTGAGACAAACAGTTCTCCCCTCCTCAACCTATTTCATTAGAGACTATAAATTTGTAAACCCAAGCCAAAATAGATCACTTGAGAAAGGCAATCAGCCGAAACAGCTGTAGTGATAATATTTAAAATAAATTTTGTGGAAGTTTGAAAACAAAGTTTTCAGTGTTTTATTGTTACAATTACATATAAGTTTAGTCGTGTGTATTTTGATAATATGTTTTGGTTAATTTAAACACAGATGTATCTACTACACAGATGACATTAGATTTAGGTCTCATGTTTTATAGTATATTGGAATATTTTATGTGAGTATTTAATTTTGATTATTTTATATGGTTATATTACTTAATATAACTAATTGATATGGTAATTGACTATTTCAATTGCTATAATATCTATTTTCATTATCTGACATGATATCTGATTACTATATCTGATATATATATATATATATATATAATATATATATATATATATATATATATAAATGTTATTTGCATATACTACAATACGTGTGATATTGATATTTTGAATATACTTCAATATATAAGTTTAGTGTATTTTACTTTAGTTTTATTTAATGATATATTTGCTTTTCTCTTTGTTTCGTAAATATCCCATTTCTGTTTTTTTTTATTTAAAAACAGTGGCGCTCTTTTTTCTTTTCAAGAGCTGTTCTCTTCCCTGTTTCATTTTTGTTGGTATACATTTAGTCTTTCTTGTATTTCTCATCTCTAAGAACGACACTGCCCATAATCTATCAGTACTGAGCAACGGACCTGCAACCCTATTATGTACTGGTGTAGTAGGATTAATTCGTCATAATCTAGATCACCTTAACATGATACAATAAGGTAAGGGGTACAGTTGTTAGCCGGTCAATAGTGATTGTGGTTTTAGTAGTAAGGTTATGAATTTTTGGAGGTAAATTTGAGTGGCTAACCACTGTATCTTCAATATATCCGTGTTATAATGATTGACCTACCGGTCAATTGCTGTACCTACTTTATATTAAAATATTTATTATAAATCCGTAAACTAATTTTCCTTAATTAGTTTACGGATTTAATATCAGATGTCGCTATTTGCGTCCATACGAAGCATTGTTAGAGTTGCTTCCTAAAAAGGATAGATTTATTTTCACGTTCAGAGCGACTGTGAATATCCGTTCTGAAGAGCCCTTTTAGGGAGGAGAAATACGTATAACCGGATACACAGACGCACTGTACGTGAAATCAAATTTTAACTGTACTTTCCTTATATTTATTATAATTTATTCTTTTTAGCCTAGTCAAGATAAGATATTTCAATGATTTTTTCTTATTTTTTAAGGCAATAACAAGCGGTGGGCCAACTGAAAATCACTAAACAACAGTGTGGCCAATAACTATAATGTGTAATAAGAATATATTTTTTGTCCGTAATAATAACATTATTACTATTAAATGATTTTTATTTTTAGAATAAAAAATGGCAAATATCTGGAAAGATAAACGTATTACAAACAATACACATCACAAGATCTTCAGTCTGCTTTTCAGGCCATACAAAATTGCATGAGCCAACGAAAAGCAGCTGAACAATTTAATGTGCCAAGAGCAACACTGAACTTTAGAGCAAGCTAAACCTTTAATGAAAAAGTTACCCTTGGTCCCAATCCTGTTCTTTGTTTGGGGGAAGAGAATTGTTTAAAGCATTGAATCATAACATGCCAAGACAAAGGTTTTCCAAAAAGAGTGGAAGATATACAAGACTAGGTTAAAGGTTTTTTTTGACGCAAATCCATATGTCAATCCTTTTACTGACAATCGGCCCGGAAGAGGTTAGTTAGTGTAGATACTTTTTAAAGCGAAACCCAGATTTTAGTGAGATAACTCCAGAAGCGGTAACAGCGGCAAATTCAATTGTGTCTGGAAAAGATATAAAAAAATGGTTCGCCGGTGTTCAAGAATACGTGCATTGTAAAGGTTACATTGATAGTCTTTAAGACCATTCACGTGTTTTAAATGGCGATGAAACCTGCTTTCTATTGTATCTTAAAAATAAACGAGTGTTAGCTGTAAAGGGAAGCAAAAAATGTATATCAAATAGAGCATCACTGCAAAGTTAATTTTACGGATATGTTTACCTTTGCAGCATCTGGAGAAATACCAGCACCAATGATTATTTACCCTTATAAACGAATTCCTAGCAATTTTCTTAATTCCGTACTACGAGAATGGGGCATAGGATGTAGCGATATTAGAATTAAAAGAATTAGACGTAGAATTAAAACTTCTATGAATACATAGGAAACGTCTTATATGAATACCTTGTTGCGAAAACACAAAATTGCCAGTCATTTTGTTCCTTGATGGACATAAAACTCACTTGACCATTCAAACCAGTGAATTATGATTAAAGTTACAAATTATTTTAGTGGCCTTATTTCCCAATGCGACCAGAATTATACGACCTAGTCTTTATAGAAGGGGGGTCTGGAATCGTCAAAAGACATATCAGCCAGGACGCCGCCTAACTAACCTTAGTACAGAATTCGTTACTCTCTTCTTCTGTCATCCAGCGATCCGGAAGCGAAATGGCCGCTGTAAGACCGGCAGCACTTCCGGAAACCTGCAGATATTGCTGCATTTAAACCATTAAAGGCAAATTGGAAGCGGACATTATTAAGTTTAGATGCGAAAACTCAAACTCAGTAATTACCAAAGAGAATTTTGCATAGGTACTAAACACAGCCATTAGTCAATTAAAAGCAGATTCCATAATTATTAATCCTATAATATCTTATAATCCTGTAATATATCTAAATCGAAAGTTGAAATAACATGTCTATTTTGTGTTAAAGGCAAAAATATTGGTACTTTTGCAAAGAAACAACAAGAAATTGAAAACTTAAATAGTTTTGTGTGCTTTACCTGGATAAAAGAAAGTTAAGAATTTTATGAATGGCCAGTGACTGTAATTCTATAAATATGCCAATAACTATGTTTATATGGCCAATAACTGTATAGTTCGGTAAGTTTTCAAATTTGTGTTAATTTTTTATATATAATATTATTTATGAGTAAAATTCCCTCAGTTTTTATAAAATTTGATGTTTCATTGCTATTAAAAAATCCTTACAAAATATTTCACTTTAAAAGATACCAATTTTCAATTTTAATTCAATGGGCAATTCCTTAAGTTACCAATCACTGTACCCGTTATTCAACATTTAAAACAGCACAGCAATTTTAATTGTCTAAAATACCTTCCAACAAATAAAAAAATATATTAGTGGGAGAAATCGGTGAGCAGAGGCTAACATTATTGGCCAACGTATTGCTTTAATTTGGCCCTATCATCTTGTTTAGCCTCTGAAAAACGTACCACTACAATAAATTTTGGACGAATCGATTTAAATGACATCCTTGCATTACAATTACCTAACTTTGCTTGGTTGACGGAATCAGATCCAAATTGTGGGCTTGCTTACGATAAGATCAAAATTAAGTTTAATATGGGTGAAATATATAAAATATATAAAATGGGTGAAAAAATATATCTTTTAATTAAAAATAAGACAGTATTTAGTATTTTTTAAATAATTTCTTTGAAACCATGTGAAATCCTGTAAAAATAAAATTAGTTCTATAAAATTTCTATAAAAATAAAATAAAAATTTATTCCTTGTACTACTTAACCCTTTGAAGCCCGATTTTTATTAAATTTAAAAAAAAGTAGGTGAAGTTTCAGTCAAAATAAACAATGCTGATACTGAAGTATATCGTGCAGGATGTGGTATTCTCAAGATAAGAGCAGGAACATAGAGTAACAAAAAATTAAATAAGAAATAAAAACCAGGTAGCACTTTTTTCGTCCTATTTTACTTATTGTTTTGCATGGAACATTGCACAACAATTTTTGTCGTGTTTAAGACAAAGTCCGACATTGTAAGATGAACATTTCTATTGTGTTCTGTTAACATTTGCTGTCGAGCTGCAGTTGGCACATCTCAAAGAAGTAGTTCTTTGGGGCATATTATAAGACTTTGAACGGCGCAGTTCCAAGGGAATATGCCTTTTGAATTTACTCACTGATTTTTCTGCTGATGGTCTTCCCCTTTTTAATTATTCTGGAGCTTCAATAAGGCCTCTTATCACAGAGATTCGGAATTCTTTCAAAGGCATACTTTTGGATTGGCTTCTAAGTTGAACTAGAATGAATGCGTTTACGATTCAATCATCCACAAAGAAAAACATATTCTATGCCACCACTTGTGTGATTTATCAGTCACTTCATTAAGACTTTTTAGCATGTAAAATTTGTCAACATATCCCATATGTGAGTTGTTTTACAGTACATTTACAGTAGCGTCTTTTTGTCTTCTCTTTATAACTACGTTTATTGCTGGATTTTGTTAATTTGCTAAGACAATCACACTTCTGCGATCCATCTACTTTTACGCAGATAGTCCATCTATTAAAATATGGTAAATTTGTGTATTAGTTTTGAACTCTGGTAAATTCTTACGTTTTTTTAACAGTTCCACTTGCGTAAATTCCGATAGATAATAAAGATCTTTATTATCGAACGTTAATTCCGTTCGACAAGAATGATCTGTGGGTAGTGGGTAGGAACTCCTTAGACAGTCCTATCAGGGAGAATGAATCATTCCCTGCCATCCACAGATTCCAGGTGTTTCTTGACCCGGGAAACTAGTACCTACTCAGGCCCACGGTGTTGTTAATAACTTAACTCCTTTTCTCGGTAGCTTCCGAAGTAATTCTCCTGTTATCAAATCATAGCCAAGAGCTTTCTTAGGATTTAGCATTTTTATTTGTTGTCGAACCTCTGCTGGAGTAAATGTTGTCAGAGGAAGAGATAGTTGACATGGAGTTTCGAGAAACATTCAATCTGCAAATACTAATCCTGTAGCATTAAAAGTAAAAGTAAGTAAAATGTAATGGCATGTCTCGCCAAACGGGAAAACAAAAAGCAAAATATCAATGGAAGGCAACCAGATATACGTATTTTTAACTATTAGTCGTCTTCACTACGGCGCAGCCAAGTTAGAAAAGGAGCATGTTACCTTGAGAAAGGACCACTACAGGAGCAATTCGACCAATATGTGGCATTAGAGTTAGAATACTCTAATGGTTTCCAGGGTAACAACTCACAATAACCACAGAGGAAGTTACAGTTCTCTGAGGAAGGGAATGTCAAACGTTAAAAGGTTTAAAATCAATAGAAAAGGTTAATGTGAGTGAATAATAAAAGTAAAATGTAATGGCATGTATCGCAAAATAGGAAAATAAAAAGCAAAGTAGTCATATCGATCGAAGGCAACCGTGTATACGTTTTTCTGACTATTGGTCGTCTTCAGTACGGTGCAGCCAAGTTAGAAAAGGTACATGTTAACTTGGGAAAGAAAAGGAGCAATGCGACCAATTTGTGGCATTAGAGTTCACCAATGAAGAAGTACTGCGGAGGATGAACACAACCGCGGATTTGGCCAACATTGTGAAGAGCCGCAAGCTGGAGTACTTGGGACATATAATGAGAAATCAAGGTAGATACGAGCTACTCCAATGCATAGAAGAATATCCTGGCTTGCTAACCTGAGAGCATGGTATAGAAAGACCTCAACACAGCTATTTCGTATAGCAAGCAACAAAATCATCATAGCCAGAATGATCGCCAACGTTCGGAACGGACAGGCACCCTAAGAAGAAGAAGAGTTACAAGACCCTGATGATTTCCAGGAATTATACAATTTTTAAAATTAACTTTTTTTTTAAAAACGATTTCCGGCGTGGAAATTTTTTATTATATATAGTTTTTTGGTTTCAATAATACACCGCTACTATGGTCTTAAAATATTATTATTTTCAAACCAGTACGCAATCTAGACGGTGAACGTTTTAGAGCATTTTAAACCGTCTATTTTCTTTCGCTTTCTATAATGTAATTTTTATTTGATAAAAGTCTACCAAAAATATGTTATATACGATACTTTACTATTCTACACTAATATCGCTGATATATCCGTTTTTGCAAGTCTATAAAATTTATTTTATGCCCTAATAAAATTTAAGCGAAGTGTGTGGTTTTACAATCAATACAAATTCGGTGGTTTGGAAGGTTGGATTTCACTTTTACGGCTTTGTTCTTATTTACCTTTCAACTCTTCTCATTAGACATAAAAGTAAAATTCGCCAAAATGTTGAATTTAGATCATTTCTTTTATTTCCTTTTACAGCATCACTATAAAAGTTGTGTGTAAAATAAACAAAAGATTAATGCACACTAAGTTTATTTGAGTTCTCGATATTGCTGTAAAGTTGTAAAAGTCGGGATGGGTGCTTTAAAGCCGGATTCTCATGAGTGGCGTATTTGACAAATACACCAATACTGGTGTACTTAGCGAGTCGGCCGATATAATTTTGTCCTTTACAAGTAAACCGTTCACACGGCGTAAACGATTAACAACTGCGCCAATAACAAATATGCCAGTAAAATATTAAATATTGAACATTTCAGTGTAAACCACGATGGATAGTGGCTATTCTGAAAATATTGTCGTGATGTTAACGATTTGCGTAAATTCATGGCTCCGTACAAATCCATTTAATTCGCCGATGATACGACATACGTTATCTTCTTTTTAGCGTCGTCTTAGGTGCCGCCTTCTTAGCGAAGGTTGGCGATGACCTCTGCAAAGTCTTTTCTATTTTGGGCGTTCCTTATTAAACTTTTTGAAACTTTAATCCTGTCCAGTCTTTCATGTTGCGCAGCCAGGTCATTTGTCGTCTACCCGGGCCGCGTCTGCCTTCTATTTTCCCTTCTATAATAAGCTGAAGGAAGTTATACCTTTCGTGTCTAAATTTGTGTCCAAGATAAGACGTTTTACGCTTCTTGACAATTTCTGTGAGTTCACGTTCTCTATTCATACACCTTAAAACTTCTTCATTTCGAACGCGGTCGGTCCTTGGAATTTTCAGCATTAGACAAAATACCCACATCTCAAAGCTCTCTAAACGTCGTAACAAGCTGACTGTTAACGTTCAAGCTTCCACGCCGTGTAATAGTACACTATATACATAACACTTTATAATGCGGTATCGTAGGGACAAATCAAGATTACGGGTAGTGAGTAACTGTCGCATCTTTAAGAAGGTGTTTCTTGCCTGTTCTATTCTAAATTTAACCTCGTGTTCTTGGTCTAAGGTTTCACGTTGTAACATTTTTTTTTATTATTAATATATTAAATTATTTTAGGCCCAGAGGCTTTTCCGGTTTTCATATTTTTTAAGGCGTATTTTATTTCTGATGTTAAGATGGGCAAGTCGTTATTTTCGATGTTTGTTTGTCTATCAATATTGATTGTTCTATCGTCTGAGAATAGATTTTGTATGTATGTTCGCCATTCAACGCTTATTTGTTATATTGTGGTCAGGACTCTATCATCCGTACTTGTTATTGTGCCACACTGCCTAGCGTTTCTGATCCCACACATTTCTTAAATTTTCTTATGGAGAAGTCTATCATCGTGTTTATTCTGTAGGTCTTCTATCTCTGCGCAAGTTTCTACAAGCCACTGTGTTTTTGCTTCTACTATCTTTTTTCTTATTAGTCTTTGTATTTCTTTATATTTATTCCAGTCTATGTTCTTGTGTTGTCGTCTTACGTCTTATCATTTCTAATATTTCATTAGTTATCCATGGTTTCTTGCCTCTTTAGTTCGTGTATTTAAGGTGGTCTTCAGCTTTTAGAAATACAGTCTTAAGTTCTTTCCATATTTGGTTTAAGTCGTCGGATTCTTCTGGTACATCATTTTCCTTTTGTCTGTTTTTAAGTTCTCGACATTCGTGGTTAAGTTCTTGTGATATCTTCTGTCTCGTTTCTATATCCTTGAGTAAGCTCATGTCTCATTTCTGCTCTCTCTTCTTTGTTTTTATACTTTTCAGCGTGTTTTTGAATTTGGGACATCTGCACCGGGGTAAGTTTTTCCGCTTGGTATACTATTTCAGTATCTCTGGTTGATACTGATATAATCTATTTGGTTTCTGACGTAATTTTTATCATTGTCTTGTGGCGATTTCCATGTGTATAGTCTGCGCGTAGGTAATTTGAACCATGTATTCATAATAGTAATATTCTGTTCTTGGCAAAATTGAAACAGCCTATCGCCTCTTTTATTTTGCTGAGCTAATCCATGTTCTCCAATGATATTCTCAGATCTACCTTTTCCGACTTTTTCATTAGTCCTTGTAGGTCTTTGTAGAACTCTTTAATTTTAGTGTCGGGTTTATCAGTTGTTAGAGCATATACCTGTATGATATTGATGTAGATTGGACTTCCACGTAATTGTAGAAGTAGCATACGATCCGAGTGGTAGACCACATAATGTATTTTTCTATACCTTCGATTAGGATGATACCAACTCCATTCCAATGCTGTCTTTGATTGTTACCTGAGTAGTATATTGTCTTGTCAATTTTCATTATTCCTGAATTAGGCCACCTCATCGCACTAATGCCAAGAATGGTGTTTTTTGCTTTTGGATTTTGCCGGCTACAAACATACTGTTGACATTCCAGGTTCCAATTTGTATAATTTGTTTATTTTTAAATCTTTCCACTTTCGGGTGGGTCCTAGCCTTCTTCGTGGGGATTCTTAGCACCCCCTGACTATCTAAGGTCTGTCAAGGACTGAGGGCCAATTGTGTGGTTGTGCTTTGCATGGTCATTAGTCTAGGGAAATCTGAAGATCTTTAATGTAGTGGTTTCCCGTTGCCTTCTACATCCTTATGCCGTTGACCATATATAGGTTCATCCGCCGTTGAGGTCAATTTCTCAACCCCAGGACAACTCATCCGCCCGAAGCTGTTGGTCAGTAAGTGGGGGATTGCTTATACCGGCAATCGCTCGGTGGAATTTTTACCATATCTTTCTACTCTCACTTAGTTTAGCCTGCAGACTAATGCAGTTGCCTGGGGTGTGGCACGTGGAGCCATATAACATACGTTATATCAGAAAAAAATAATAATGATTTAAAAATGTCTCATGAGGAAGTTTCTACTAAATCTAGCAGATGATTTGCTGCAAAAAAAACTAAAACTTAACTCTCACAAAACGCAAAATTTGATTATATCTGCAAGTAATTTACACAATAATTCAGATAACAAAAAGACTGTTAAACTATTGGAAATAACCATAGATAATCGACTGAACTGGTCGGATAATCATAGATTACATATCGGATAAAAATTGCCTGAATTATAACTATCACAATATTTTACCAAAAAGTATTATACAGCTAAGTTATAATAGTTTTGAAAAACTTATAAAAAAATATCTTTTGAAATATTGTTTTTACTCCTCAGAAAAATATATGACTCATTGCAGAATATCCACTGAACTGCTTACCGTAACTTTGCCATAATTCTTTTTCTGTTTAATGTGTATTTTTGTTTGTTTAAATTACGTTTTATATTTCTTATTTATATACCATGTATTTTTTTTGACTTGCTACAAACAATATTTGTATTTGTTACGTAGTTAAATAAATAAACTCTAAACTCTCACACAATCTGAAAAAAAAAACATCAAGTTCCAGTCATAACCTTTTACCTTTGATTTGATAACGTCGGCTACATCTCAACAGCCTCTAATGTGCCTTGCAACCCCACATATGACTTTTTCGAAGCTGTTTGCCTTTGTACACCAAAACTACATACGAGACAAACCTCGAAAAGGATAAACATTCTAAACAGGGACACCCATGTTCAATCCCCCCGAAATAAAGAAATCCTACCCCAATCCCGAATAAACATTGATGGATGGATGAAAAATGAGAAATAAACGTGGTTACAAATAAAACATTTTATTATAACTCAATTATTTCAGAATTACAAATAAAACGTAGTCATACATCACAATTAGTAATCTTGGTGACAATTTATCAACTAACAAAGTAACAAAATACAACGTAGCTTATAGTACAATAAACCGGGACGAAAATTGTCTCTTCTTTTCAAACTTTATTATGGGTTGTGCAATTGGCTGTAAAGAGTAACTTTCTAACAGTTTCCTTTACAACTCTGAAAATGTAAATTTAATGCTATACCATAATGTTGACAGTGTTGGCAGATAATAATTGTTAATAGAAGTTAAAAGATTCAATCAAGAGGATTTGTTAAAGCACAATCGGCTTAAATTGTTTTACAGAAATATTTTTATTCATAAAGTCTTATGGCAAGTGTTCATTTTAAGAAAGACGTTTATATAACAAACTTGTAGTGATTTTTGTGTTATAACAATTTATTATCGGAATATTAATGTTTTTATGTAAAAAATATCACAGAGAAAAAAATACTATTAAAACCAGAAAAATGGAACTAAAAATAAAGAATAATAAGACAATAATAATGAAACATAATGAAAAAGAGTTTTTTACAAAAAAATATAATGTTCTACACAATTAACGGAATATGTTTTAAAAAATATAAAGCTTTTTATAAAGATGCTACGCAATTAAAATGGAGTAATTCTTGTATGTGTAGCTAAACAAAATTTTAGCTAAACAAAATAATAACAACCATATCTCTTGCAATAAAATGTTTTGAGTTATCGTTAATGATATCCGCCCAGTTGTTATTTAACAAAAGTAAAAAACGACGAAGTGAAAAGTGAAATGATCTATTAAACACACTTCAATGTATCGAAACCTGCATAGAATAACGTTGTAACTAACATTTTTGTCAATTTTGAGTTACAGTGTTCTTCTTGGATAACTTTTTACGCTCTATCTGCCAACATGGTCGGTGTGGCTGTAACTGCATTAATAAGAAAGATTCCGAATGGAATAATACCGTTAATATAAAAAAAAATGAATTATTTGTAGAATAACAGAGTAACTACAGATACAACGTTGAACCAAATCAAATTTTTGTCGAAAAATACTGTATCGTACCATAAGTGTTTCAAAATAATTCTCATATTTCAAAAACTACACCGTAACTGTTGTTACAATTTTATTCGCCACATTTGCTGCCAAGTTCCGATAATTATGCAGGTAGATACTATACGTCGTGTGTCAATATTTCGCGGCATTATTGTGAGAATACTTTGTAATAAAATTTGCATTTTAAAAACTATCTAGTGAATGCCCAGCTTTACTTTAACCCTTTGACGACTGTCGGTATGCTGAAATCACCATCTTTACAAACATTTCTTTTATGCCTCCACTATACATCGGCAGACGCGTCTGCAGACGTATCTGCAGATGTACCAGCACAAGCTGACCACACATCTGGGCACATCTGTAAATCGTTCAGTCTGTGTTAATTCCCGGGAGACGCAATATCTAAGCGTGCATTAAACAATGGAAAGGCGTCCGACGTCCGCACCGAAACCCTTTGATCTGTGCTAAAAAAACCGACAACAATCGGATATCTTGTAGATGCATCCGCGGACGTGATATATAAACAACAGATGATCAAATTAGCCCATCCACACATCTCCAGATGCATACGTAGATGTCGTCCGCGGAAGAGTCTGCTGATGTGTAGAAGAGCCATTAAACTTCCCAGCAGTTTTACAGTCATGCCAGTGTGTAAACTTGGTTGCCTATATTATATTCTAAGTGTCTAACGAGTTTAGAACCGATTTCATTGAACCCCATTGACTGTAAACATAATTGATGAACCGATTGGAGGCCTTTGGAATGTGGGTTTTTAGAACAATACTTAAAATTCCCTGGACAGATCACACAACAAATGTCGAAGTATTAAAATCAAATGGGCAGAGAACGAGAATTGCTGCCAATAACAAAAAGAAGAAAAACTGCTTATCTGAGTCATTTCGAAATTCCAAGTACCAGTTCTTAAAGCTTATGGAAGGGAAGATATAAGGAAAACGGGCATCGGAAGAAAGAAATACTTATGGCTTAAAAACATAAGGGATTAGACAAACCTCGATGCCCATGCACTTTTTAGAGCAACACAAGATCGAGGGGAATATGCCAGAATTGTCGCCAACACCCACTAATTTGATATGGCACCATAAGAAGAAGGAAACATAATTAGTCAAGCACACATTTGAAGCGGACGTTCAAGTAAGTAATATTTTTGAAGTCTGTTTCATAGTAAGTACTGTTATTTGCATAAATACATTTAAATTTTCTCAATAAGCACAATATCACTGTTTTTATGTAATATTCTGGCACGACCACAAAACGCTTCCTATATGAATTCTGCCAATATGCAAAATCAAAAGTGGAGCTTCAGGCGTTTAGAAAATATGTCCCAAAATGAGGTTGACGCATTATTGGATGAACTTCCAAGTTACCAGGAGTCAATTGAAGGAGATATTGAAGCGTCTGAGGAGATGAATTGGATGTTGATAAATTTCGGAAACCAAATAATGAGGATGTCTTTGATATTGGAAATATAGATATCGTGTTTGAAGATCAAATTAACAATCAAGGTGAAACAACCAATACTCCAAATAGTCAAGAATCAGAATCGAATTCAGATTCAAAATGAAAGTCATATAACACAAATCAATTTATTGAAACTACAAGCCCAAACATTTCAAATTCTGCAGAGAATCCTACAGATGTGTTTTTGGAACTATTTTCTGAGGATCTAATTCACCTAATTGTATTTCAAACCAATCTTATCTTACGTTTAAAAACACGGAGGAGAAAATGGATTGACACCTACCATAGAAAACGAAATCAGAACATTTCTTGTAGTAAATTTATTAATGGGTATAAAGAAAATGCCCAGAGATTATTACAGAGATTACTAGGCAATTTGCATCTGTTTGATAATACAGTGCAGCAAAAAACAGTGATCTCGGATTTGACAAACTTTACAAAGTGCGGGCTCGACTGAAACGTTTCTTGCAGCACTGAATCCACATCAGTTTCAAGCGACTGATAAGTCTATGATACGATTTAAAGGTCGAAGCAGCATCCGTGAGTACATGCCCAATAAAGCTATAAAACGTATCTACAAAGTATGGGTTAGAGCAGATTCCAGCGGATTCATGTGCGAGTTCCAGATATATACCGGTGAAGTGGAAAATTCCACCAAAATAAAACTTATCACAACGAGTCGTACAGGATCTAACAAGGGTCTTGGTAAATAAACACCACCGAGTGTTCTTTGACAACTATTTCAACTGTATTGATCTTTAGAGATCTTTATTCTATCTATCTATAGCCCAAAATCTATTCGTGTGTTGAATATACGCCTCTCCCATTTGTCTGCATTTGTCTCTGTCTTCTGTTTGTCTTTTCCACATTGGACCTGCGCTTTGCTCAATGTTATCTTTCCATCTCATTTGCGGTCGACCTCTTGACCTATTTGCAGTATATGGTCTACAGCGGCCAATTTCTTTATTCCATATTCCATCCTGATCTGGGCATCTTTCGTTATGCCCAGCCCATTTCCATTTTATTTTCAATGCATGTTCGACAGCGTCTGTTGTTTCGGTTTTGCATATTATCCACTCGTTCCTCTTTTTATCTCTCAACGATATTCCCAACATTTGTCTTTCCATAGCTCTTTGAGTTTTCTTTATTCTAAGTTGCTCTTGGTACACATCTACGTCTGGGCACCATATGTCAGAACGGGTAGGACGCATACATTAAATACCTTCGTTCTTAACTTTAAAGGTATTTTTTGGTGTATGATAGTATATGAGAGTTTGCCGAATGCCCACCCCTTTCTTATTCTTCTGGTTATTTCTTTAGTCTGGTTACTTTTGTCTGTTCTGATAGCTTGTCCTAAGTAAATATATTCTAGGACGTGTTCTATGTTTGTTCCACCTATGATAATTACTGATCTGTCTTCTGTATTAGTCATTATTTTAGTTTTCTTTAGATTCATTTTTAGTCCTTTCTCAAGAGATGTTTTTTCTAGGTCTGAAATCATTATTCGTAATTGTTCCATATTTGTTGCTATCAGGAGTACATCATCGGAGAATCTTAGATGATTTAAATGTTTCCCGTTTATACAAATCCCTTTATTGTCCCAGTCTATAGATTTAAAAATGTCTTCCAACGCCAGAGTAAATAGTTTGGGTGATATTGTATCTCCTTGTCTGACACCTCTACAAATTCTAATTAATGAAGTTAGCAAATCTCTGTCTAACTGAATTCTCATAGTGGCGTTTTGATATATATTGTGGATTAACATTCTGTATCGTGAATCTATTCGGCAATTAATTAGCGCTTCTTCCACTGCCCATAGTTCTATGCTGTCAAACGCTTTTTCATAGTCAACAAACGCTAGGTATATTGGAAGGTTGTATTCTTTGGTATTTTCTATCAATATTTTAGGAGTGTGTAGGTGGTCGGTTGTGCTGTAGCCCTTTCTAAATCCTGCCTGTTCAACTGGTTGGTATGCATCAAATTTGTTGTTTAGTCTACTTGTGATCACCTTAGTGAAAGTTTTATAGATTTGTGAAAAGAGAGATATTGGTCTATAGGTAGCTAATTTTGATCTATTTCTTTTCTTATATATTAGAATTGTATTTGCCTTGTTCCACTCTTGCGGTATTTGTCCTTCAAACAAACATTTATTGAAAAGTATCTTTAGGTAGTCTTTTATCTTTTTCCCTCCTTTTAACATTTCAATTAGAATTTCATCGTCTCCCGGAGCTTTATTTCTTTTCATATCTCTAATTGCTTTTTCTATTTCTTCTCCGGTTATGAGGGTAATGTTTATTCATTATTTTCTTTTTCAGGTTTTGTTGAGTTGTATCAGGTGGACTGTTTTTAGAGCTGTAGAGGTCACTATAATATTCCCTTGTTATCTTAGATATTTGTCCCATTTCTGTATCTGATATTTACAGCAGACGTTCCAACCAGCAATGATACCTTCTTCGCTACTTTTGCTGATGATACGGGAATCTTAACAGTGGATATCGACCCTAATGTAGCATCACAAAAAGTACAAAATCATTAAGTCCAATTACAAAACTGGCTTAAGTAATGGAAGATCAGTGTTATTGCTAGCAAATCAGTACAACTTACTTTTACAACAAGAAAATCTACATGCCCACAAGTTTATATTAATAATACTCCCATCCCTATAAAACCAATTGTCAAATACTTGGGATTGCATCTGGATGAAAAACTTACATGGACAACGCACATTAAAACTAAACTGAAACATCTAAATCTTAAAAAATATGAACTGCCTATTTAATAAAAGGTCTCAGTTATCTCTTAAAAATAAACTACTTCTGTATAAAGCTATACTCACACCAGTTTGGGCGTATTGAATAGAACTATTAGGCTGTAATAAACCTAGTTTTCAATCCTACAACAACCTTGCTGATCTATAACTTTTTAGTCTTTTTCTTTACTCTTCTGACCATCGAGCTCAGGATTATCTCAAATACTAGTTATTACGGATATTGGATTACTTTAGGTGTTAGGAAATGTCTTACTGTTTAATTTTTGGTTCTATATTTTTGGGATGTATTAGATCCAACCTCAATAATCTTTGATTATTGATTGTCGAACCGAACACTTTATTTTTTGG
>OU898278.1:49028300-49050786 GCA_918026665.1 Diabrotica balteata
CCTGATTTCAATCCCGTTGATTACCGTATTTGGGGACGATTGAAGACTCTAGCTTACGCAGTAAATATTAATAACCGACAACAATTAATTGATAGAATTATACATTGTTTTAATACTATTAGAAACGATCCCCACAGTATCCATAATTCAATAAGTCAATTAACAATTCGGCAACAAAAATGTGTACAGGCTGCAGGGTTCCATTTCGAAAATCTATTTTGAATTATTTTTATTTTGTTACCATTATTGTATCTTTTTCAGTTCTAATTTATGGGTTTATCATAACTATGTACATATTTTTAGTTTTTTTTAAATTGTTCTTCGTTATTGTTAGTAGTTACTGTTTTTTGTTGTGCAGTGACTCAGTTTATCATTTCAATTAAAATGTTTAAAATTTATAACATTTGTTTAAATTAATTACCTTATAATTTGATATTCCATTATGGTTGTTCTATTTTTGGTAAGATTTGATCGTTCACTAAAAATTTAATAAAAGTGCGACAAAATTGTTGCATATGTCGTTTTCATTGGCTATTTATGTAGTTTGAAAATCACTTATTGCATTTTAAAAAATATATATACAGGGTGTAATATTTAATACGAATCCCTAAATTAATTTTTCCAAAGCCAGTCATGGAATTTTTTAGTTTAGCTAATACCAGTCGAATGCTTGATAGTAGTGTACTGTATCATGCAAAAATTTAAAAAATCAAATGAGCCGTATAAACACTACAGTAAAATGAAATAAATGGTCAATTACACAAATCACTCTGTTAATTAATAAAGAAGAGGAGTTGACATTTTTTAGTGGCCACATGATATGCTCCTGAGGGACTCTACATATGGTAGCAGTATGTAAAGTTTCTCGTGACTCACCCTGTATATATATATATATATATATATATATATATATATATATATCCCGTTCATAGCGTAATCCGCCTTTGGGTTCCCGTTCGCCAAGCCTGTCTATTCTGCCAGTCTTCTTCAGATAGATTTCTTGATTACTTTTGAATTTCCTTGCATCCATGTTGTTGGTGGTCGTCTTCGTTTTCTTTTCTCAGGTGGTACCCATTCTAATTTTTTTTGGTAGTCTTTCTTCCCCATGCGTCTAACATGTCCGTACGATGTAAGTTGTTGTTTTTTTTTTGTCTTCTATAATTGGTCTCACAAAATAGTAAATATAATTAAAACAACTCTCGAAGAGGAAATTTTTGCGTTGAAGTGTTTCTAGAAATACAACAGGCATTTGATAGAGTATTGCATAAAGGTCCCCTTTACCTACTGAAATTACACCTAAAAGGCCGACTATACTTTATACTAAAATCGTATCTTACTGACCGTTCCTTTCAAGTCAAAATTGAAGACAGCTTCTTAAATTACCACATCATAAAATCTGGAGAACCTCAGGGTAGCGTTTTGGGTCCATTTCTGAATCTGATATTTACAGCAGACGTTCCAACCAGCAATGATACCTTCTTAGCTACATTTGCCGATGACACGGGAATCTTAGCAGTGAATATCGACCCTAATATAGCATCACAAAAAGTACAAAATCATTTACTCCAATTACAAAACGGGCTTAAGCAATGGAAGATCAGTGTTAATGCTAGCAAATCAGTACAACTTACTTTTACAACAAGAAAATCTACATGACCACAAGTTTATATTAATAATACTCCTATCCCTATAAAACCAGTTGTCAAATAAAAAAAATGTTTAAAATCCTTTATAAAAGGTATATAAAAATGCCCCAAACGGGCTAAACACATTGCAAAACGTTTTCGGATTAAACAATCCATCATCAGTGCAAACGGTTGTACATGCTAGTAGCCACCAAAATATATGGGTCAAAACCCTTTAAATGTTTTAAATTTGTAGTTGTTTTACATTATTAGTATTTATAATTTGTGATGTTTAAGTTACCATTGGATAGGTAACATGGCGGCGTATGACTCAGAGTCATTGCAAAACGAAAACGTTTTGCAATGTGTTTGTGATAGCCCGTTTGGGGCATTTTTATATACCTTTTATAAAGGATTTTAAACAATTTTTTGTGATATATGGTATACAGCCAGCTATAGGAACTTATTTTCCTCGTGAAAGTTGTCAAATACTTGGGATTGCATCTGAATGAAAAACTTACATGTACAACGCACATTAAAACAACGCACGAAAACAACTAAATTTTAAATAAAAAATATGATCTGACTATTTAACAAAAGATCTCAGTTATCTCTTAAAATAAACTACTTCTGTACAAAGCTATACTCATACCAGTTTGGGCGTATCGAATAGAACTATGGGGCTGTAGTAAACCTAGTTATCAATCCTACAACAACCTTGCTGATCTATACCTCTTTAGTCTTTTTCTTTACTCTTCTGGCCATCGAGCTCAGGATTATCTCAAATACTAGTTATTACGGATATTGGATTCCTTTAGGTGTTAAGACATGTCTTACTGTTTAATTTTTGGTTCTATATTTTTGAAATGTACTAGATCCAACCTCAATAATCTGATTATTGATTATCGAACCGAACACTTTACTTTTTGGCTTTAAATAATTTTTTTCTAAAATCCCGAGATGGGAAATTACTCCGCAGAGAGATTACTCCCTGATGATTTATACAGAATTTCTGGCCATCCTGCTTCTTCTTTTTAAATAAGAGTGAGTAAATGCGAACCTCAACCAGTGGTTTTGCCAATCAGTTTTGCGTATCCTCTTACTTGGTTATCTACCTAGTGGATAACCATAGCGAAGCTGTTGGCTTCTCGCCTTTGTAGAGCTGAAAGCATTCTTCTTTTAATCAAAAAGATTATCACAAATGTCTGATAATTGCCAGCTAAATGTAACAGCCAGTTACATACGCACATTATCATTTAAAGAAATGCCGTTTTAGCAACAAAGCAGGAATGGAGTCTTAGGGCCATGGTTATGGTTATGGTAGATATTGAGACAGAAATGGAGTCTTAAGTGTTTCTTCTTCTTCTTGCAGTGCCGTCTCCTATCGGAGGTTGGCTACCATCACAGCAATCTTTACTTTGTTGGCTGCAGCTCTGAAGAACTGTATTGAACTGCACCCATACCACTCCCTTAAATTTCGCAACCAGGAAATCCTCCTACGTCCCACATTTCTCTTTCCCGAGATTTCTCCTTGGATTATCAAGTGATTATGGATTATGATCCTTAAGTGTTTAAAGTTAATTAAATAAAGTTTAAAATTTTGTCCCAACTAGATGAAAATGAGCAGAATTATTTGTAAGTTTTTTAATTTAAATTGATTAAAACCGCTCAAAATAGTTGGAAGCACAATGCTGAATATTTTGTAATGACGAACGAAGAAAATATACCTGATTTTATTTTTAATTTCTGTTCCATATATATTTAGTGCAATGCAGTGCTTCGTTGTATAGGAGTTGTCCCACAATCTTTTTGTATTAAAGTAACGTTGTATTACAGTTGTGGAATGCAACTTTTAGATTCTCCATATCTCTTTTAAATCTTTAGCATCGTCTGTTTTGCCTTGCAATTTATATAGGTAAGGCACAGAATAAAGCAAAAATCTGAATTTTGGATTCGTCAACCTAGAAATCTTTGCACTTCTACTTTGGTGATTTAACTTTCTCTAAATTTTTCTTAGTCAGTTATTTGCAAACAAAAAATTATTTAATTACAAATTTATTCCTATCTCGAATAATAAATCTCTTTCCCAAAATTTTACTACTTAATGTATACTCTACATAATGTTCTTTTTAAAAGGGGGCTATAAATTGAGATTACATTATTTTCGCAATTCGTTTTGAGTTTGACAGAAACTGTAATTGCTTGTATGTGTTCTGTTTCATATTTTAGCTTCTCATATTCTTGAATGTTATCCTTTTTATGTCGAGTTTCATGTTCAGAACACAATACTAAAGACTTCTCTAAGCGTATTGTTCCATACTCTGCCCATCTCATTTCCTAAATGGCTGTTGCATCATATTTCAGATATTCTAGTTGTTTTATCGCTCTCGTGGCGATTCTAGATTGGTACCAATTTAAAACGTTCCATATTCCTCCAATAGAATATCCTTTGTTCGTAGATTTTCTCGATGATTTATTTTTATTTACAATTAAGGCGCATCAATGCATCAATCTATGTGGTTATTAGCGCCGCTCGGTATTACAATCTTTTTTTACATTTATGGATATTTAATATACACTGATTTTGACATATATAGATTTTTATATACATAAATCTGAGTTATACTAAGTACATTGGTTAATAGAAGCATTGACTATTACACATTTATTTGTACACGCACTGATGTTTATATTTGGTTGTATATTCCTATTGATTTAAGAAAACTTAAACCTGACGAATAGACACAGTTTTCTTCTAGACACTCGCGTAGCGTTGTCGGTAGGTTACACTTTTTCCTCTCATTTGAATACGCAGGGCATTCGATGAGGCAATGTTGGACACTTAAACTGTTGAAACACTTACCGTACCTTAGCTGAACACTTCCAGTCATACGATATTCATGTGTTAAGCCTGTATGGTTATAGTTTGGTCTTTCCTGTTGCTACACTTATTCTTCCATCTTTTAACTGTTGTTTTTATGTCTTGTAGTTTTTGTTGAGATTGATTCCATTCTTGAAGCCACCGTTCATTCAACGTCGAGTTAATCCAGTGATGGAAATCTTTCTTATAGGTATGATTCTATGATTGTATGATTTTTATATGTCTTATTCCAAGGCAATATTATTCATTTCGTAGCATTAGTGTTTTACATGTAAGAATTCCTGGCCCGTAGCAAAATCCCATTTTCGGAGGACCACGTCTCCGTTTCCAGTTTGCCCTAAACCTACCTTACATTGGATTACCTAATCTCCAGCAACGTTGCTCAGGTGGCAGGAATTAACCCGTGTGGTCAAGACAACACTTCAATCAGGATAGGAACTGAGTAGGAGACTTCTTGTACTAGGACACTACCCCTTTAGCCCTGGGTAGATATACCATAAATAAAATGAAAGAACGTTAACTTAAATTAATTTTATTCATTATCAGCTAAGGGTGTTGGTACAATTTGAATTTTAACGAAATTCTGGAATGAGTTTTGCAAATCCCTCTGGACATTTTCCGTGATCAATCTGAGTCTTCCATCGGATGCGCCTGCTAATAGTTTTGCAATCCTTGAAGTGGGGCACTTTATTAAAACAACTGCATTTATTTTACCTACAAATAAAAACTTCAGTCAGAGTTGATTATTCGGACAAAAAGAATTAGCTTAAATTGTTCAAGAGTTCAATTGAACAAATTATTTGTTATAACACCATTTGGGTGTTATAAAAAGTGATAAAGGGGGGAAAAAATACTAGTTTTAAATTGACAACAATTTGATTTAAAAAAAATCATATGATTTCTAACTGGCGAAATCGAATTCAAATTCAAATTACATGTTTAGTAGTTTTCACATTAGAGGTTACACGTTACTGTGTATTTGTAGTTACATAAAAAAGTATTTAAAAAACTAGTTGTGTCTGACATTTATCCTCCTAGGCCATATATATGACCATTTAATTCAACAAAGCGATAGCAGCTTTTGCTAGAAAATTTAATATTATATCGTTTTCGTTCACGGCCGCCGAAGCAGGTGGCGCATTTGTACGCTAACCACCGCGATGGTGCAGCTTTGGGAGACATTCATTGGACTTTCCGAGTTTGAATTTGTATCAGCCCAAGTGTCTGATGAGGCTAGGATAGGCCGAAATGATTCATAACACTTTATTGATACCGATTTGAGCACGGGAAGTTTAACGAATTTGTCCTGCTAGGCCATATATTTAGCAATTTAATTCGACAAAGCGATAGCAGCTTTTGCTAGATGATTTAATCTTTTACACATTTCGTATAGCCCAGAGCAGAGGAAACGATATTATATCGTTTTCGTTTTCGGCCGCAAAAGCAGGTGGTGCCTCTGTACGCTATCCACTGCTATATATATATATATATATATTATATATATATATATTATATATATATATATATTGTTGTATTTTTGAATGTCCACTAGCAATAAAAACCGATATACAAATTTTATTACTTAAATAAAAATTAAGATTATTGATATTTCATAAAGACACGGGCATATAAAGTTTCAAACATCCTGTATAAGACAAAATATGTATTTTAAGTTGTTCAAAGAATTGTTCATTAGGCCTCAGAGACAAGACTTTCAAATATTATCGATAAGAAATTTAAATAAGTCGGTTATTGTGAAATGGATTTACCCGTAATAAAAGTGTATATAGAAAGTGTTTAAACAATAGACCGGGATGTGCGGTGGTTTTTCCCCCCGAAAGATTATATCGGTAAAAGTTTATTAACAAAAGACATTGAATTGAGAAACAGGTATCGTTTGTAGCTATTAGTAAGAAATATTTGTAAAGCAGATAGATTTAGTTAGAATAATTAAAGAATGTTGTTTTCTGGAATTACCCGAATGACGTTTTAATAGAGAGAGTTGGTTGATAACGATATACGTCACAGAGGTAGAAGATTTTTATTGGTCAATTTTTGAATGCAAGGAGGGGTGGTTTTGGCTATGAGATAGGAGAGAGGAAAGGAGTTAGTCAGTTTTCGTCGCCCAAGAAGGAAGGAGCTTTGTGGTTTGTGTTTGTTTGAAGTCCCGAAGACGTAATTTACCGGGTGTGTTTATTTGCTGTGTAAAAGCTGATGAGTGTGAGGAACGGGGTACAGAGAGATAGAAAAACCAAAAGGTTATAAGAATATTAATAGCAGACGAAGCCGGAAACATTTGAAGTTATAAACAGGCGCGGAGATTGGTTCAAAAGGAGGCTGCATAGAATTACATGAGTTGTTGGGTTGCAGATACAAGGACAGAGAGGAGAAAGGTGTACGTCTTCTGGACCAAAATAGGAAGCCAATTGGAAAATATTTTGAATCCACGATCAAAGGTAAATAGTACAAGTTAAATATCCTGAGATTGTAATTAATTAATGCTGATTTATTGTGATTAATTGGAGATTAGATCATTTAATAAATATAGACAGGATCTTTTCTAAATAAGCAATAGAATACAATTTAAATAGCATAACAAAATGGCCCCCAACGTGTAAAGCTTTGAAAAATATTTCTAGTTGGCAAATTTGAAAGGATAGGAGTAGACGAGCAGATATTTGAAAGTTTATATGCCGTGGATAAAGTGAAATATTATGTAAAATTTGAGGACATAAAGATTTATATATTTTTTTTAAGATACAATTTACCATAATTGATTTATTCGTGATATTGACAATTTATAGGTTACCATAATTGATTTATTTGTGTGATATTTACATTTGATAATTTTACCATACGTGATTTATTTGATTGAATTTGACATTTGATATTTTACCATTTGATTTATTTGTGGGATATTGAAATTTGATACTCGTACTCAAGAGTTATTACATTTGAACAAGAAAAGTCCCGTTTGTTGCAACAGACCAGTAGAATTTTATATTTGGCGGGGATAAAAACAGAATAAATGCCAAACACAAGAAACAAGAGCAAAGAGAACAAAAAACAAGAAGATAAATCAGAACAGGAAGAATATTCAGACCAGGAAGACGTATTAGACACAACAGTAATGGAGACAGAAAAACAAGAATCGGGAATAGAAAAATTAATACAAATGATGCAACTCCAATCACAGAAGATGGATGAATCACAACAAAGAATGGAACAAAAATTGGATGAATCACAACAAAGAACGGAACAAAAATTGGACAAATTGGAAGAAAACCAAAGAAAAATGGAACAAAAAATGGAAAAGCGTTTGGACAAATATGAAAATGAAGTAAAAGTCTGTTTAGAAAAAGTTAGTGAAACAGAGAGGAAACTAGAGATGCAGAGAGAAGAAATGGAAACTAAAATGAAGGATATTAAGGCTGTCCAGAAAAAGGAACTGGAACAGTTAGAAGAAAAATTTGAAATGGCGTTACTAGAAGTCAGGAAAGAAATGGAAAGGAAACTTAAGCAAAATGAAAAACAAATTGCAGAGATGGAGATAAGAGGAGTAGAAAGAAAGGAAGTTATCGTACATAGCACAGAAGACGTTAAAGTACGATTTGGCGGGGATATAAGGAAACTACACCCAGTGCCTTTTATAAATAACCTAAAGAAAAAAGTCACATACATAGGACCGTTTGCAACAGCAAAGGAAACCATCCGAAACCATCTCAAAGAAGAGGCAAATCTTTGGTTTGTCAGCAAGGAAGAAGAATTTGACAATTGGCAAGATTTTGAGAGAAGATTCTTAAATTATTTCTGGGGAAAAATCCAGCAACTACAAGTAAATAAAGAGTTACAAAATGGAAAATACCATGAGAGGATGGGCGTATCAGAAACGATGTACGCATTACAACTCTATAATAATGCAAAACATTTGCAATATAATTATTCATCAGAACAATTGGTAGAGTTGATATCGCGACACTTTGAAGATACCTTGGAAGACCACATAAATCTCCAAAATTACAAGGACATTGACAGCTTATGTCAATTTTTGCAAATGAGAGAATCACGTAGGCATGAAAGAAGAGAAAGAAGACCGCAAGAAAATTATAGACAAAGAGAAAACCAAGAATATAGAGATAGAGGTCAAAATTTTAGAAGAGATTATCCAAGACGAGAATTCATACCTAGACGGGGATACGAAAATAGACCGAAAGGAAGAGAGAATTATGAACCCAGAACCCAGAGATGGAATGAAAACAGGGATCGGGAAAATCAGAGTAGAAATAACCGCCCATACCAAGGAAACAGATACAATAACCCACGGAATGAACAGGAATCTCGCGGTAACCGATACGGGAATGATAGACCAAAAGAGAACAGAAGAGAAATAAATAATATGCAAAGAGAAGAAAATGAATATGAGAGAGAAGATGACGGGCGAGAAAACACAGAAGAACAACAGGCGTGTTTTCAAGAAGGCGCTCACTAAAAACGAAGAAACAAACAGGAATTTTTTGTCACCCCAAGGAATTTATTAAACTGGCAGGAAACAATGAAAAGAGAAATGGAGTTAATTTAAAATTTGTGGATGGATTTATAAATGAGAAACCAATTAAAATTATGATAGACACAGGCTCTGAAATAACACTGGTCAACAGAAAATTAATCGAAGAAGTAAATTTAACAAGTCTAATTTATAAAATACCTAGGGTGAATTTAGTGGGCGCAAATAAACGGACATTGGCAACAATAAATGAAGGTATACGAGTAATGGTACGATTGAAAAAAAATATGTATGCACTTCAATGTGTAATAATGCCGAATATGTCACATGACATGATTGTAGGCGTTGACGAATTAACGGAAAAACATGTAGTGATCGACTTCAAAACCAATACGATGAAAATAACAAAGGAAAAAGAAGAAGAACAGGATAAGGAACAAGAGAAACAAATTACGGACGAATCAGAGAAAGAACAAACGGTGGAAATGAACCTGGTGACGAAGAAAGGAAAAGGAAGAAAGAGGGGAAAAGGTCAGAAAAAGATCAAAGAAAAAAAAACCTGGGATTCCTCAAAAGATGAGACGAGCTCAGGAGAAGAAGATGGAAAGATTTTGACAAGAAATGAAAGCAAAACTTGGGATTCCTCAAAAGAAGAGACGAGCCCAACAGAAGAAAAAACAAAGGAAAATGAAGAGGACACAATGGAGACAGTGGTGTTTGAAAAAGACACGGAGTACACGGTGAATATGTGCGAAGAATTTGATGGGAGAGACACAAAATGGATATGTGGAGAAGGCAAAGAAAATGATTTGCGTAAAAATTTAAGAGACTATGAAACGCTGATAAATAAGGAAAACCGAGTGGCCACAAATACGTAGCACAAGTACAGTTAGCATACAGGAAGTGCGTTTTAGTTTGTCTCGAGAAAATTTAGTTGCATAGATTGATAAATTTTATCGATTACAAAGGCGGGGATTTGTTGTATTTTTGAATGTCCACTAGCAATAAAAACCGATATACAAATTTTATTACTTAAATAAAAATTAAGATTATTGATATTTCATAAAGACACGGGCATATAAAGTTTCAAACATCCTGTATAAGACAAAATATGTATTTTAAGTTGTTCAAAGAATTGTTCATTAGGCCTCAGAGACAAGACTTTCAAATATTATCGATAAGAAATTTAAATAAGTCGGTTATTGTGAAATGGATTTACCCGTAATAAAAGTGTATATAGAAAGTGTTTAAACAATAGACCGGGATGTGCGGTGGTTTTTCCCCCCGAAAGATTATATCGGTAAAAGTTTATTAACAAAAGACATTGAATTGAGAAACAGGTATCGTTTGTAGCTATTAGTAAGAAATATTTGTAAAGCAGATAGATTTAGTTAGAATAATTAAAGAATGTTGTTTTCTGGAATTACCCGAATGACGTTTTAATAGAGAGAGTTGGTTGATAACGATATACGTCACAGAGGTAGAAGATTTTTATTGGTCAATTTTTGAATGCAAGGAGGGGTGGTTTTGGCTATGAGATAGGAGAGAGGAAAGGAGTTAGTCAGTTTTCGTCGCCCAAGAAGGAAGGAGCTTTGTGGTTTGTGTTTGTTTGAAGTCCCGAAGACGTAATTTACCGGGTGTGTTTATTTGCTGTGTAAAAGCTGATGAGTGTGAGGAACGGGGTACAGAGAGATAGAAAAACCAAAAGGTTATAAGAATATTAATAGCAGACGAAGCCGGAAACATTTGAAGTTATAAACAGGCGCGGAGATTGGTTCAAAAGGAGGCTGCATAGAATTACACGAGTTGTTGGGTTGCAGATACAAGGACAGAGAGGAGAAAGGTGTACGTCTTCTGGACCAAAATAGGAAGCCAATTGGAAAATATTTTGAATCCACGATCAAAGGTAAATAGTACAAGTTAAATATCCTGAGATTGTAATTAATTAATGCTGATTTATTGTGATTAATTGGAGATTAGATCATTTAATAAATATAGACAGGATCTTTTCTAAATAAGCAATAGAATACAATTTAAATAGCATAACAATATATATATATATATATATATATATATATATATATATATATATATATATAGTATATATATATATATAATATATATATATATATATATATATATATATATATATATATATATATATATATATATATTATTGTGATATTTCAAGTCTTGGTGCGCCAAGCAATAATTAGCTAATTAATTTTTTTGATTAATTAAAATTATTTAAATGATATGATTATGACTCTATCACAATTTTTAATTCTTTTATCTCAGGGTTAAATTCGTGCTTCAATATCTATGCTATTACATGTGAAAGGTAAGGTCCAAAGAATACCGGAATAATAAAAAACACATATGATCTAACACTATATATTGAAATAAAAATAATGAAATAATTCACACTCAAAAGTTTTCAATAAACAAAATCTCATATAATAATTCTCAAAATTTTGTTCTACGTACGTGAACAATCAAAATTAATGGTACAAACAATATTAGTTGAAATCTCAAAATCCAAGTATTACTCTAAATCTCCTAATCAAAATATTTATATGCTTTCTAAATTAAGTGTAAAAAATTGTGTTATCAATGAAAGAAAAACTGCAGAAAACAAAACTATCTCTGTCTGATGATGAGTGGTCAAAATCCTTGTTATTTGTAGACTATATAATTTACTCGTGGCCGCTCCCTAGGTAATTCAGCAATCTTACAACAAATTATTGCAAGTATATCGTCCTTAATGATCTCCTTCAAATGCACGAATCGTTCAAATTATGCTAGCTCCTTCTTCTCTCAATAAACTGAATCTCTCGTTGGCCTGAGTGAAAAATGACTCTTGGAATATCTTTTCTTTACGATAAACTGAATCTCTCGTTGGCCTGAACAGTGACTCTTGGAATATAAGTAGAAAAATATGACTTACAATATTTTACTGGATCAGCTTCTGTCAGATAGACTAACTACACGAAACTCACAAACTTTCACTGCTACTGCTTCCTACCTCTGGGAAACTACCCGAGAACAACGGCCGTTCGCCTTGCACCCTTGGAAACCAACTGACCATCTTTTCTCCCTCAAAATTCTAGCTAAACTTTCATTCCTACATACCTATCCCACCTTTTTTAATCTCCGCCAATCAAAACTCGTCACAATTCCCCATTCTTTCATTCCGATAACAAACAAATTTTTACCTATAATTATAAAATTTCCTAAAACTTATTTACAAATAATATTTTTCTATAATTCTTAAAAACTAACAAAAACCTCTTTCCAAATCTCTTCTATTGTCTTTAATCATTGCCTTAATGTATTTGGAAAAACCCGGTTCAATTGTCTTTGGGATTTCACTTAAAATTATGCGGGTCACTCAAGTATAGTATAACAAAGGAAATAATTTATGCATAGCTTACATTTTGTTTAATACAGGTAATCCAAAAATTTAAATACTTTCCTTCTTCGAAATGTTTGTTGGGTATTATCCTACTTATCTGAATTATTTAATGTTTTTGAATTTTGAAATATTTTAAACAAACCAATATTTTTCTCGTTTTTACATATCATAACAATATATATATATATATATATATATATATATATATATATATACTCACCGGTAAGAAAAACGAGCACCCCTAGAATTTTTAATAAACATGTCCAAACACACTTTATTTTTTATTGTAACTTTAACTTTTATCGACAAATGAGGGTTTTCAGGTATGTTTTAAAAAGGAAGTGCGTACGAAAAAATTTTATCGAACGAGAACTATACAAACCTGCTAATTTATACAAAAAAATAGAAGACAACAAATTGGTACTTATCCAACTATCTTCAGAAACAAAAAAATATGATAACCTATACATAGTCGATATATATGAGAATGTCAATTTTGGGACCTCAAAACGATGCATATTTTACCACTCCTACCCCCGCGACTCCCCCCTAAATCTTCACCACGTAGGGCTGAAAAAACGGAAAAAATTGATTTACCCAGAATCTGTACACCGTAGAACAAAAGTTTTAAATAAACAATATAGCTGAGAAAATTTTGAACAAAAATGTATATTGGCACTTTTGTGTAAAATGAACGTTTCTTTTAGAAACAACGCTTGAAGCGACCGGCGATTTTGAATGTCAGTTACGAGCGCGAAATCAATTTTAAATAAAATTTGTATCAACTCGACGATAAAAATTCGATATCTTTTGATCAGAGTGTCCTATCGACAAAGTCAAAATGCTTTTTAAAGGCAAAGAATGCAGCTTTCTATGCATTTCTTGTATTTGGCCGTCAATGAATAAGTTTTTATAAATGGGTTAAATAAATTAACGTTGCGCTTTTTTTTCATTTTTACAATTCTCGTGAGATCAATAAAATTTATCAGTTTCACTGACCAGTCGTAGTTGAATTTCTGTGGCTAGACCCTAATCTTGTAACATAAAATTTTAGTTTCAAAAAACGTACTTGTGTAATTGAAAAGGAGCAGCAATATTTTAGATCGTTTGTAACGTGAAAGTTTAAATTCAGCATTTTCTGGCATATCTCAAATGCCTCACATTTGGTGCCAAAACTTAAAATTGAAATTTCACGCTGTAGGTTTTAAAAATTAGGCTTTAATAATAAAAATTCCTTAGTAACTGAAATGAAATTTTATTCATCTCATGAAAATCATAAAAAAAGGCAAAAATCACGCAACGTTAGTTTCTTTAACACCTTCATAGAAACTGACTCCATTTGCGTACGAAAGCTACACTCTTTACCTTAGAACCGCATTTTGAGTTTTATCGATAGGACACTGATCAAAAGATATCGAATTTTTATTTCTGTACGAAGATATACCAGCCCACACCATAATTGAACTCCCTTGAAAACTTAATTAAGGTTAAAAGTGCACACGGCATACCGTTCACCATCTGTTCTCCAGACTCTCAAGTAACCCCAAACACTTCCGCGATCATCCGGAGAATTTAGACAAAATCTGGACTCATAAGTAAACATTACATTTCTCCAGTTTTCTACAATCCACTTGTAACAAAAAAAATGTGTGGACTGCGAGGTTTAGGACGATAATGTAATAAAAGTGTGTAATGTAACACAAGTATTTGGGGTAATGTATAAAATAACGTATACTTTAAAGCTGGCTAGCAAAAGGTGCCGGAGAGTGACTACTTGACACTCAAAGGAGGATTCGGCCAATTTGCATGCCCTACAGAGAGCGTAGAATAAGAAAATAAATGAAAAGGTAATAAACAATCTATAGGTATATAACTAAGGTAAATAAAAGTGATTATAGAAGTTGCTCCAAAATGTGAGTGGGCGCCAGGAAAGTATTAACATAAACTTTCCAAGGTATCTTGTAAAGCTATTTGCTGAAATAAAAAAAAGGATACAGGTATTAATTGAAATATTTAGTTTTCACCAAAAATTTAATCCCTGTCCAATATATACAATCTAAATTTACCCTAAAATACCCACCACCAATTATGTACAGTCAACTTAGTTAATTATATACAAAAAAAATACCCTGATTATACACAATTGATCCTTGATGATCTAAATTTACAAATAATAAGATAAAGGAAAAATTGTAATGATTGACCTAAAAAGGTAATTTACTTGCCTCAGAGATGCAACTCTGTACTTTGGCTTTCAATTGAATGTCTTAACAAGTAATAAGGACACTATCCTGATGGGATAACTGTCCAAAGGTTTAAATATATAATAATAATAAAATATCAATAAATAACTCTCGGATTAAATGTGTACACATAAAACCGTACAAATGAGTTAAAAGGGAGGATTTAAAACCTCAACCTACTTAGTCCCTAAATATGATTCGGTATTATTATAGAAAAAAATTACGTTTTTTTATTATTAAGTAAAAAATAGTATCATTTAACGTTCAAAAAAAAATATATAAAAAAAATTAAAACTAATGAATAAACAGGTTTACTATATTCTACACTCTGAAGGAGGGAGATAGTTCCCGCTGGTTTCTCAAAGTTATCCGGGAATAATAAGGTCAGATCTAGACCTCTGGGTAACAGCTACGTCAGAAAAGAATCAACTCTGGAACCAGGTGTTACTCCTACTAGGTATTAACTTAAACCTTCTTCTTAAAAAAAAATTATCCCAAAAAACAAAATCAACAAATTCTTTCCCTGACTTCTGCTTGACTCCCAAAGGTAGACGGATCAGAGTGGCTTTAAAACAAACAGGACACCTATAAAAAACCCCAAACTAAAACTTTTCTGCTACTTCCTCCTCATAAATAAAAGCTTTAAACTTCAAAAAAAAAAAAAACTTTTACGCCACCTCTGTCCCATACCTTTGAACTCAAGTGTCTTTAATGAACGTCGAAGCAGAAGTCCGCCTTGGATACTTGTTTTGAGCTAGCTAAACTATGATTGCAAACCTGAACGCTTGGTGTCGCTGTTTAATACCAACTTAAAATTTAAGAATTAAGAAAATCATTAAGAGGATTTGATTTTAAAAATTTTATTTAAAAATGTTTAAGGATTATTGAAGTAACGGACTCGTTACACAATCACGATGCTCCTTAGCGAAATATAATCTGGTTACACAATGTCCCCTAGAAAGTTCGGGTCGTGTATTAGACCTTCGAGCATTTATATTAGCCTCATTTAACCGTCTTTTAACGGTTCGTTTACTAACATTTACCTTTCTGACATATTGAAGACTGTTTCTAACGTCTTAGTAGTTGAATGACGATTTCTTACTACTGACGACAATATAAAACGGTCATATCGGTGAGTAGTTCTTCTCTGGGGACCTGCTCCTGGACGTCGAGTGTAAGCTGTTGTCTGTATAAAACGAGAAAATACACGTTACACTGTACTGCCCAAAACTCCGTATCTGTTAGCTACGTAAACTTGACTTCTTTCGTCCTGAATAAGAGCAAAATAGATGCAACAATATCTGAACTCAAAGACATCTAGAAATTTTCACAAGCACGATAATAATAAACACTCTTTACATTAATAAACAGAAATGTCATAGTAAAAAACAATTAAAAATGCGCAGACTTCCTCTAACACTGAAGTAAGGGTAAGATGATAACTATAATACTGTCAAAATTTTCAACAATATCTGGAAAATTTCCATTTAAAAGACATTTCTCGTTAAAAACTATCTTTAGATGTGCTGCTGAACTAAATATCATTTACCAAATTTGTAAAAAGAAATGAAAAGAAAACAAAAAAATCAGAGCAATTTCGTTAGAAATTATAAGGGTGTCCGTTTTTCGTGCCAGGGAGTGTATATATTTAATTCCCAGTAATAATGATAAATTCTACATCCAATGATATTTAAGCCGAAACAAGTGGCTTTCCACATTTAGATCGGTTTGAGAAAAGAGGATTAAGAAAACAAGAAAGGGTACCTACAAAATAGACTTCTAAAGTATATCAAAAGGTACGCATGAAAATACGAAGCTTGAGCGATACGCACACCGCCGAAATTATGTCATATTTACTTTGTTTTCAATTCGGATTAAGGTTGGCTTGAAACTTTGGCTTGTAAGTTTACTTTGCAAATAATAATTTCGGAACTATGCCAGCGAGGGGTGTGATACAGTAGAGAAACTTTGAAATCAACAACAATGTATTTGCGAAATCGACTTTAGGCGAAATTATGCAATACGAAACTTGTTGCAAATAAGGTTGGAAGGCTAACATACATACACATTACATTATATATACATACATATATTATATTATATTCGAAAGGGGTGGCCGAAATTCCAGAATAGAGGTTGTTTGATATATATATATATATATATATATATATATATATATATATATATATATATATATATATATATATATATATGTAGAATTTTTATTTGAAAAGAAGTTAGTCCGAAAATGTAATTGTATCGAGTTTAAATTGTAACGGAAAATAAATAGTGTGAAATAAATTAGTGAATATTGTATATAAATTAAAAAAGACTAATAAACTTGTGTTATAAATTTAAAACCTTTTATAATAAATAAAGACAATAAATTAGATTAATAAAAACAGTTCAATTGGCGTCAAAAGTGAAATATAAAATAAATTGTAAAAATTACTACGATTTATGACCTCACAGTTACGGATTTGAGAAGACATCTCGAGGACAGAGAATTAGCTTCTACCGGAAAAAGGCTGATTTAGTCCAACGACTAAAGAACGCTTTGAAAGAAGAGGGTTTGGATCCGGAAACTTATATATTTGACGACAAACATGCTGCTGCCATCTCGTCGATTTCGAAATTAGAGAACAAAGTTTCTAGCGATATTTCGGAAGTTTCTGGCGATATTTCGAAAGTTTCTGGTGACATAGCATCATTAGAGAACAAAGTTTCCAGCGACATCGCTTCTTTAGAAGACAAATTTTTTAACGAGATTTCTTCTCTAGAAAGCAAAGTTTCTGCTAACATCTCTTTGGAAATCTCTAAAGTCACTTCTGAGAAGTTGAAGAGAAAACAATTCAATTACAGTAGAGACAAAAGAAGACGAGACGAAATGTAAGTTAGAAACACGGCCAAAATTTGAAGGAAGTGGAGGTTCTATTCATATCAAAGTCTCAACTTTCGACGGAAAAATTGCCATGGAACAACTACATGAAACAGTTCGAATCAGCTGCAAGAGCGAATGGATGGTCTGAAAAAAGAAAAGGCTGTAAACCTGACTATCGATCTTCGAGGAGATGCCTTTTATGTGCTTCAGACCATAGCCGTAGAGGAGGCGGATGATTTCGAACAACTTAAGAAGCGGTTAAATATACGATATGGCCACGAACATATGGAGCATGTATATTAGTCGCAGCTTAAAAATCGAAGGCAAAAGAGAGATGAGGCTCTTCAAGACTATGAGGTAGATATGCAAAGAACACTGCAATTAGCTCGTCAC
Source organism: Diabrotica balteata (assembly GCA_918026665.1). NCBI lineage: Eukaryota > Metazoa > Arthropoda > Insecta > Coleoptera > Chrysomelidae > Diabrotica > Diabrotica balteata. The sequence continues at coordinate 49,046,243 of OU898278.1, forward strand.
AAGATGCTGGTTGATGTCTTATCCGCCGCCCTCGAATACGAGTCAGCTACGCAGACCTCTGGCGGGTACAGTAAAGTTAGGAGTGTAAAAGAGGAAGGAGATGAAGATAAACTTGACCAGCTCGTTAATATGATGAAAAGCATGACATACAAAAAAACGAAGACCATAAGACCGAAGACAAAACTAGAACGAGTCGGCCTTAGGGGAGCAACTTCGAGCCGGAACTTTTCCAAAGACCCTCTCATACTGATAGCTTCTTTGAAATGTCGTGAAGATAGTGTATATTAAGATGAGAAATAAATGGTAAAAAGAATACGTTTTTGGTGGATACCGGAGCGACCAGAACCATTATACGCCCGACAGTTATAAACGGCCGTAAGAAACTGTTACCAGCGAGGTTGCGACTTCGGACCGCCGCAGGTGAAAATGCCAACATTCATGGAGAAATTCCGGTACAATTAGGAATTGGAGCAGAAAAGTTCGTCCATACTGTTTTAGTTGCTGACATCGAAGAGCATGTTATATTAGGAATGGACGTAATGAATATGCATTGATTCCAGTTGGATTTTAAGAATAAGGTAATCAAAGTTGGTAACGAGGAGGTATTTTTTCATGCACATGAGGACAACATTGTGTAAGCAGCTGTTAAAGAAGATACAGTTGTGCCTGCGAGAAGTGAATCGATCACAGTAACGCGGTTACAGGGAATTGTGGACAAAGGGACACCTGTTATGATGGAGCCTTGGAACCATGACGACGAGGTTGGCCGAGGAATCATAACTGTGAGACTTATCAATGTCAATGACTACCCAGTGACAATCAAGAAAGAGAGAAGAGTAGGAACTTGTGTACGTGTGACATCCATAATCCGTCAGACGACAACATCTGATAATTCCAACGACAAATTCAACCAGATGGTTGCAGTTGCTGGACAGTCTCTAAATCAGATTGAGAAAAGGAAATTAAGGGAATTTGTTCAGCAGTATCGTGATATTTTCGTACAGAAAGGAGGAAAGACGGGAAGAACTACCGTTGTTAAGCATAAAATTGATACTTGTAATGCTAAGCCAATTCGTCAAACAGCTCGACAATTACCGCAGGCGAAAAAAGAGGAAGCTGAAACGATTGTTCAGGAAATGAAGAATTGGAGATAGAACCTTCTACGAGCCCATGGGTCTCTCCGGTGGTCCTGGTTAAGAAGAAAGACGGAACGACGAGGTTCTGTGTGGATTACCGTTTGCTGAACAACGTTACCAAGAAAGATAGTTATCCTCTGCCTCAGATCGACGACACATTGGACACATTGGCTGGAAGTAAATTGTTTTCTACTTTGGATTTGAAATCTGGATACTGGCAGGTAGAAATGGATCCAGTAGATAAAGAGAAGACAGCCTTCACCACAGGATCTGGATTGTGGCAATTCAACGTTATGCCATTTGAACTCTGTAATGCTCCTGCGACATTTGAGAGGCTTATGAAAAATGTGTTGAGAGGGTTATCTTGGAAAACATACCTTGTTTTTCTAGATGACATAATTGTCTTGGGGAGACATTTGAAGACCATCTGAAGAACTTCATTTTTAATTTTAAGTCGATTAAAAACATTTTTAATCGACTTAAAGCTGCCCAATTGATGTTAAACCCCAAAAAGTGCCAGCTATTTCAAGGTAAAGTCAATTATATGTCATTATCTTTCATAGTCATTAAAGGAGTGGCCGTGGATAAAGGTAAAATCGATTCCATTAAGAAATGGCCAGAACCAACAGACAAAAATCAAGTGAGAAGTTTTCTTGGACTATGTACTTACTACCGGAGGTTTATTAAGAAGTTTGCAGATATCGCTAAACCATTAACGCGACTTACAGAGGAAGCAAGAGATAACCGCTGGGATACAGACTGCCAAAATACCTTTGAGACCTTGAAAAATCATTTAATCACAGCACCAATTTTAGGGTATCCACTGCCAGAAGGAGAGTTCATCTTAGATACAGATGCAAGTAATATGGGATTTGGAGGAGTGCTGTCTCAGATTCAAGGAGGACAGGAACGAGTTCTTGGAGATTTTAGTAAAGTTATTTCAAAACTTGAGGGGAATTATTGCGTCACGAAAAGAGAACTTTCTAGCAGTAGTGAAATCAGTAGAGCATTTCTATCAATACCTCTATAGAAGGAAGTTTTTAATCCGAACCGACCATGCCGCCCGTAAGTGGTTGATGATGGACGCCTACTAAGATAAGGTAGGAACAAAAGAGAGATCCAGTTGTACAGAAAATTCCAAAAAGGGAAAGAAGAAAACCCAGGAAGAAAAGCAAGATCTACTCGCGCTTTACGATGACTACTCACTGGCCCTTACCATCCCGGCCAGGATCAAAGACGCACCAGGGTTTGCGAAGGAAGTTCGGTCGAGTTGCAGAACTTCAATGCCAAGTGCCAGCTCCCAGGAAAGCCTTGAAACTCCAAGATGTATCACGTTACCTTTTCTACCTGGTAACAAAAGACACTGCTCTTGACCAACATACCTACCGAGATGTATGGGAATCCTTACTTCAATTGAGAGAGCACGTACTAGAGTCCGACATGCAAAAGTTAGCCATGCCAAAGTTGGAGTGCCGCCAATTAGATTGGAGGGTTATCCGAAGTATGATGGAGGAGATCTTTAGATACACCGAAGTCCAGGTGTTAGTCTATTGTAATCCGCATAGTTACTGGGGCAGAGAGAAAACCGTCCCTTGTCATTTTTATACAACTGGAAGTTGTAAAAGAGGGTCCAGTTGCCGATACCAGACTGTTGTTTCAGTTCTAGTCCCGACAAGGTTTCAGGAGGAACCATATTTTAAGAGGGGGGCAATGTTACGATAAATATGACATAACTGTAAACATATTATTTCTAATTTTATTCCATTCAAGACTTTTCTAGATCATACACCAGCGTTGCGATCGAGACCGGCAGAAATTCTAGACAAACATCCACGGGTCCCCCTCAGCTAAGAACCTGTCTGGCGTGACCTTCTAGTCTATTTGAAAGGGGTCGCCGGAATTCCGGAATAGCCGTTTGATATATAGGATTTTTATTTGAAGTCAGTCCGAAAATGTAATTGTATCGAGCTAATTGCAACGGAAAATAAATAGTGTGAAATAGTTGAATTATATCTATATATATATATATATATATATATATATATATATATATATATATATATATTATATATATATATATATATATATATATAATATATATATATATATATATATTATTGTGATATTTAAAGTCTTAGTCCGCCAAGCAATCAATTAGCTAATTAATTAATTAATTAATTAAAATTATTTCCATGTATTTGTTACATTTTTTCAGGCATCTATCAATGGTGAATAAATCTTCTTCTTTTTTTTTCTTAAAAAAAATTATTTCTAGTTCAACTTTGGAAGATATTTTGTATTTTTTAGAAGCTCTTGATAATAATTGTAATCACAATTGAAAGCTCGAGTAAAAAATAGTCAACAAATAGCCCCTTTTATTGACTCCAACCCATCCAAAACAGTTTTATATATATTATTGTGATATTTAAAGTCTTAGTGCGCCAATCAATTAATTAGCTAATTAATTAATTAATTAATTAAAATTATTTAAATGATATGACTATAATTCTATCACACTTTATAATTCTCTTATCTCAGGGTTCTATTCGTGCTTCAATATCTATGCTATTACATGTGAAAGGTAAGGTCCAAAGAATACCGGAATAATAAAAAAACATATAGGATCTAACATTATCTATTGAAATAAAATAATGAAATAAAATTCACACTCAAAAATTTTCAATAAACAAAATCTCATATAATGATTCTCAAAATTTTGTTCTACGTACGTGAACCTTCAAAATTAATGGTACAAACAATATTAGTTGAAATCTCAAAATCCTAAATATTATTCTAAATCTCCTAATCAAAATATTTATATCCTTTCTAAATTAAGTGTAAAAATTGTGTTATCAATAAAAGAAAAACTGCAGGAAACAAAAATATTTTTCTTTGATGATGAGTGGTCCAAATCCTTGTTCCTTGTAGACTATATTATCTACTCTCAGCCGCTCCCTAGGTAATCAGCAATCTTACAACAAATTATTGCAAGTTTATCGTCCTTAATGATCTCCTTCAAATGCACGAATCGTTCAAATTATGCTAGCTTCTTTTTCTCTCAATAAACTGAATCTCTCGTTGGCCTGAGTGAAAAATGACTCTTGGAATATCTTTTCTTTACGATAAACTGAATCTCTCGTTGGCCTGAACAGTGACTCTTGGAATATAAGTAGAAAATATAACTTACAATCTTTTACTGGATCAGCTTCTATCAGATACACTAACTACACGAAAACTCACAAACTTTCACTGCTACTGCTTCCTACCTCTGGGAAAGTACCCGAGAACAACGGCCGTTCGCCTTCTACCCTTGGAAACCAACTGACTATCTTTCTATTTTAAAAAACTAACTAAAGTCTTATTCTTAAACCAATCATCCCACCTTTCATACGTAAAGAAGCTTAAGTA
>OU898278.1:49051286-49066630 GCA_918026665.1 Diabrotica balteata
CTTTACAAGATGCAGGAATCAATTATTTGAGAGTATCGTTTTGGTAAATGTAGTCTTAGTTTATAGTTATGGCATCTTTGCCATAACTTTATCATATACCTGAGTCACGTCCTAAATTGTCCATCATATTATCCTTCATGATCCATATTTCACATCCATATAAATAGTAATACAGTATATTTTATCATTTTCATCATGATCAATGGCACTTCAACTCTTCGTGAGTCTTTGACGCGGTTACTGTTGCCTCCCATATTTGTCGGTCCTGTGCCAGTAATTCCCATTGTCGCACTCCCATTTTCTCTAGATCTTGGAGTATATTTACATATAACAAATTAAATCCTTAGTTGTAAATTTTTGAAATAAGTACTCAGTATACATCTAAGTTTCATAAATGCTCCTCATAAATCTCATAAATCTAAACTTTTGTAATCCGTTCTTTGTTGACAATTAGTTGCCTAGGACGTTTACTAACCACAAGTAAATTATCTTATTTCTTTCATGTGACAATAATAATTGTCTGTTAGATTAGTATTGTAATAAGTGAATTCGTCTCTTACTGAATGATTATAAACAACACATCAAACTTATTCTGAAACTATTTCTTGAGTCATGCTATATTTTATTAGATTTTGGTGTAATAAACCACAACCTAGCAAATTCAATATTAAAAATCAAAATTGGAAATGATAGCGTGACTAAATTATTCCTTCCTTCAAGAAATTTAAAAAAAACTGATTCTTATTACTATTCAATGCAAGTACAGTTATTTTATTATTTATATCGAATAGAGAATACTATTAGTTTGCGGTATGGACCCCAAAAAATATTTTATTTGAAAAGATTGATAAAGGTATGGAACTATGGGAAAATATGCTACAAAAATTGTAGCATATTTATTTCAAAAATTTTTATTATAATTTTTATTTGGAACACCTTCTGAAGAAGCATTAGACATAATTCTATATTTATATAGTTTCATTTTATCAATTTTAATGATCGTGATACTAATCAAATTTTTATGATATCTAATTATTATCTTTTTTATAATTTTTATTTTCCGTAAACTTTAATCTACTTTAAAATTCAGACCGCCAATTTTTCCGTAAAAAAGTAACAAATAAATTATGTATGTACCTTTGTTACATTGTAAATTTATGAATAGATTACATTACTTTGATCTGTTATTCTATTTACTCAAAACACCACTAAAAAGAAGTTTATGGTTTTATTGTATGCCCAAAACCTGTCACTTCAGGGGTTGTCCCGATTGTATAATCGGCTCGAGTAAAAGATTGACGCATTTTTGACCTGGGCTTGAGAGAGATATCTGAACGAAGTTTAGAATATTACTGCATGAACAGATTTTGTTTTCGTTAAGAAAGACATTTTTGAAATAGAGATAGCCCACTGTTACCGTTAGGATTTTAGAGGATGAGCCTTAAAGGAAACACTTACCGTACATTGGCTGAACACTTCCAGTAATACGATATTCTTGTGTTAAGCCTGTATGTCCGAATCTCAGTCTGTTCATTATAGTTTGGTCTTTCCTGTTGCTACACTTATTCTTCCATCTTTTAACTGTTGTTTTTATGTCTCGTAGTTTTTGTTGAGATTGATTCCATTCTTGAAGCCACCGTTCATTCAACGTCGAGTTAATCCAGTGATGAGAAATCTTTTTTATAGGTATGATTCTATGATTGTATGATTTTTATATGTCTTATTCCGAGGCAATATTATTCATTTCGTAGCATTAGTGTTTTACATGTAAGAATTCCTGGCCCGTAGCAAAACCCCATTTTCGGAGGACCATGTCTCCGTTTCCAGTTTGCCCTAAACCTACCTTACATTGGATTACCTAATCTCCAGCAACGTTGCTCAGGTGGCGGAATTAACCCGTGTGGTCAAGACAACACTTCAATCAGGATAGGAACTGAGTAGGAGACTTCTAGTACTAGGACACTACCCCTTTAGCCCTGGGTAGATATACCATAAATAAAATGAAAGAACGTTAACTTAAATTAATTTTATTCATTATCAGCTAAGGGTGTTGGTACAATTTGAATTTTAACGAAATTCTGGAATGAGTTTTGCAAATCCCTCTGGACATTTTCCGTGATCAATCTGAGTCTTCCATCGGATGCGCCTGCTAATAGTTTTGCAATCCTTGAAGTGGGGCACTTTATTAAAACAACTGCATTTATTTTACCTACAAATAAAAACTTCAGTCAGAGTTGATTATTCGGACAAAAAGAATTAGCTTAAATTGTTCAAGAGTTCAATTGAACAAATTATTTGTTATAACACCATTTGGGTGTTATAAAAAGTGATAAAGGGGGGAAAAATACTAGTTTTAAATTGACAACAATTTGATTTAAAAAAAATCATATGATTTCTACCTGGCGAAATCGAATTCAAATTCAAATTACATGTTTAGTAGTTTTCACATTAGAGATTACACGTTACTGTGTATTTGTAGTTACATAAAAAAGTATTTAAAAAACTAGTTGTGTCTGACATTTGTCCTCCTAGGCCATATATATGACCATTTAATTCAACAAAGCGATAGCAGCTTTTGCTAGAAAATTTAATATTATATCGTTTTCGTTCACGGCCGCCGAAGCAGGTGGCGCATTTGTACGCTAACCACCGCGATGGTGCAGCTTTGGGAGACATTCATTGGACTTTCCGAGTTTGAATTTGTATCAGCCCAAGTGTCTGATGAGGCTAGGATAGGCCGAAATGATTCATAACACTTTATTGATACCGATTCGAGCACGGGAAGTTTAACGAATTTGTCCTCCTAGGCCATATATTTGGCATTTTAATTCGACAAAGCGATAGCAGCTTTTGCTAGATGATTTAATCTTTTACACATTTCGTATAGCCCAGAGGACAGGAAACGATATTATATCGTTTTCGTTCTCGGCCGCCAAAGCAGATGGTGCCTCTGTACGCTATCCACTGCGGTGGTATATATATGTATATATATATATATATATATATATATATATATATATATATACTCACCGGTAAGAAAAACGAGCACCTCTTGAATTTTTAATAAACATGTCCAAACACACTTTATTTTTTATTGTAACTTTAACTTTTATCGACAAATGAGGGTTTTCAGGTATGTTTTAAAAAGGAAGTGCGTACGAAAAAATTTTATCGAACGAGAACTATACAAACCTGCTAATTTATACAAAAAAAAATAGAAGACAACAAATTGGTACTTATCCAACTATCTTCAGAAACAAAAAAAATAAGATAACCTATACATAGTCGATAGATATGAGAATGTCAATTTTGGGACCTCAAAACGATGCAAATATTTTACCACTCCTACCCCCGCGGCTCCCCCCTAAATCTTCACCTCGTAGGGCTGAAAAAACGGAAAAAATTGATTTACCAAGAATCTGTACACCGTAGAACAAAAGTTTTAAATAAAAAATATAGCTGAGAAAATTTTGAACAAAAATGTATATTGGCACTTTTGTGTAAAATGAACGTTTCTCTCAGAAACAACGCTTGAAGCGACCGGCGATTTTGAATGTCAGTTACGAGCGCGAAATCAATTTTAAATAAAATTTGTATCAACTCGACGATAAAAATTCGATATCTTTTGATCAGAGTGTCCTATCGACAAAGTCAAAATGCTTTTTAAAGGCAAAGAATGCAGCTTTCTATGCATTTCTTGTATTTGGCCGTCAATGAATTAGTTTTTATGAATGGGTTAAATAAATTAACGTTGCGCTTTTTTTTTTCATTTTTACAATTCTCGTGAGATCAATAAAATTTATCAGTTTCACTGACCAGTCGTAGTTGAATTTCTGTGGCTAGACCCTAATCTTGTAACATAAAATTTTCAGTTTCAAAAAACGTACTTGTGTAATTGAAAAGGAGCAGCAACATTTTAGATCGTTTGTAACGTGAAAGTTTAAATTCAGCATTTTCTGGCATATCTCAAATGCCTCACATTTGGTGCCAAAACTTAAAATTGAAATTTCATGCTGTAGGTTTTAAAAATTAGGCTTTAATAATAAAAATTCCTTAGTAACTGAAATGAAATTTTATTCATCTCATGAAAATCATAAAAAAGGCAAAAATCACGCAACGTTAGTTTCTTTAACACCTTCATAGAAACTGACTCCATTTGCGTACGAAAGCTGCACTCTTTACCTTAGAACCGCATTTTGAGTTTTATCGATAGGACACTGATCAAAAGATATCGAATTTTTATTTCTGTACGAAGATATACCAGCCCACACCATAATTGAACTCCCTTGAAAACTTAATTAAGGTTAAAAGTGCACACGGCATACCGTTCACCATCTGTTCTCCAGACTCTCAAGTAACCCCAAACACTTCCGCGATCATCCGGAGAATTTAGACAAAATCTGGACTCATAGGTAAACATCACATTTCTCCAGTTTTCTACATTCCACTTGTAACAAAAAAAATGTGTGGACTGCGAGGTTTAGGACGCCAATGTAATAAAAGTGTGTAATGTAACACAAGTATTTGGGGTAATGTATAAAATAACGTATACTTTAAAGCTGGCTAGCAGAAGGTGCCGGAGAGTGACTACTTGACACTCAAAGGAGGATTCGGCCAATTTGCATGCCCTACAGAGACCGTAGAATAAGAAAATGAATGACAAGGTAATAAACAATCTATAGGTATATAACTAAGGTAAATAAAAGTGATTATAGAAGTTGCTCCAAAATGTGAGTGGGCGCCAGGAAAGTATTAACATAAACTTTCCAAGGTATCTTGTAAAGCTATTTGCTGAAATAAAAAAAGGATACAGGTATTAATTGAAATATTTAGTTTTCACCAAAAATTTAATCCCTATCCAATATATACAATCTAAATTTACCCTAAAATACCCACCACCAATTATGTACAGTCAACTTAGTTAATTATATACAAAAAAAATACCCTGATTATACACAACTGATCCTTGATGATCTAAATTTACAAATAATAAGATATAGGAAAAATTGTAATGATTGACCTAAAAAGGTAATTTACTTGCCTCAGAGATGCAACTCTGTACTTTGGCTTTCAATTGAATGTCTTAACAAGTAATAAGGACACTATCCTGACGGGATAACTGTCCAAAGGTTTAAATATATAATAATAATAAAATATCAATAAATAACTCTCGGATTAAATGTGTACACATAAAACCGTACAAATGAGTTAAAAGGGAGGATTTAAAACCTCAACCTACTTAGTCCCTAAATATGATTCGGTATTATTTTAGAAAAAATGACGTTTTTTTATTATTAAGTAAAAAATAGTATGATTTAACGTTCAAAAAAAAATATATAAAAAAAATTAAAACTAATGAATAAACAGGTTTACTATATTCTACACTCTGAAGGAGGGAGATACTTCCCGCTGGTTTCTCAAAGTTATCCGGGAATAATAAGGTCAGATCTAGACCTCTGGGGAACAGCTACGTCAGAAAAGAATCAACTCTGGAACCAGGTGTTACTCCGACTAGGTATTAACTTAAACCTTCTTCTTTAAAAAAAATTATCCCAAAAACAAAATCAACAAATTCTTCCCCTGACTTCTGCTTGACTCCCAAAGGTAGGCGGATCAGGGTGACTTTAAAACAAACAGGACACTTATAAAAAACCCCAAACTAAAACTTTTCTGCTACTTCCTCCTCATAAATAAAAACTGTAAACTTCAAAAAAAAAAACTTTTACGCCACCTCTGTCCCCTACCTTTTAACTCAAGTGTCTTTAATGAACGTCGAAGCAGAAGTCCGCCTTGGATACTTGTTTTGAGGTAGCTAAACTATGATTGCAAACCTGAACGCTTGGTGTGGCTGTTTAATACCAACTTAAAATTTAAGAATTAAGAAAATCATTAAGAGGATTTGATTTTAAAAATTTTATTTAAAAATGTTTAAGGATTATTGAAGTAACGGACTCGTTACACAATCACGATGCTCCTTAGCGAAATATAATCTGGTTACACAATGTCCCCTAGAAAGTTCGGGTCGTGTATTAGATCTTCGAGCATTTATATTAGCCTCATTTAACCGTCTTTTAACGGTTCGTTTACTAACATTTACCTTTATGACATATTGAAGACTGTTTCTAACCTCTTAGTAGTTGAATGACGATTTCTTAGTACTGAAGACAATATAAAACGGTCATATCGGTGAGTAGTTCTTCTCTGGGGACCTGCTCCTGGACGTCGAGTGTAAGCTCCTGTCTGTATAAAACGAGAAAATACACGTTACACTGTACTGCCTAAAACTCCGTATCTGTTAGCTACGTAAACTTGACTTCTTTCGTCCTGAATAAGAGCAAAATAGATGCAACAATATCTGCACTCAAAGACATCTAGGAATTTTCACAAGCACGATAATAATAAACACTCTTTACATTAATAAACAGAAATGTCATAGTAAAAACAATTAAAAATGCGCAGACTTCCTCTAACACTGAAGTAAGGGTAAGATGATAACTATAATACTGTCAAAATTTTCAACAATATCTGGAAAATTTCGATTTAAAAGACATTTCTCGTTAAAAACTATCTTTAGATGTGCTGCTGAACTAAGTATCATTTACCAAATTTGTAAAAAGAAATGAAAAGAAAATCAAAAAAATCAGAGCAATTTCGTTAGAAATTATAAGGGTGTCTGTTTTTCGTGCCAGGGAGTGTATATATTTAATTCCCAGTAATAATGATAAATTCTACATCCAATGATATTTAAGCCGAAACAAGTGGCTTTCCACATTTAGATCGGTTTGAGAAAAGAGGATTAAGAAAACAAGAAAGGGTACCTACAAAATAGACTTCTAAAGTATATCAAAAGGTACGCGTGGAAATACGAAGCTTGAGCGATACGCACACCGCCGAAATTATGTCATATTTACTTTGTTTTCAATTCGGATTAAGGTTGGCTTGAAACTTTGGCTTGTAAGTTTACTTTGCAAATAATAATTTCGGAACTATGCCAGCGAGGGGTGTGATATAGTAGAGAAACTTTGAAATCAACAACAATGTATTTGCGAAATCGACTTTAGGCGAAATTATGCAATACGAAACTTGTTGCAAATAAGGTTGGAAGGCTAACATACATACACATTACATTATATATACATACATATATTATATTATATTCGAAAGGGGTGGCCGAAATTCCGGAATAGAGGTTGTTTGATATATATAGAATTTTTATTTGAAAAGAAGTTAGTCCGAAAATGTAATTGTATCGAGTTTAAATTGTAACGGAAAATAAATAGTGTGAAATAAATTAGTGAATATTGTATATATAAATTAAATAAAGACTAATAAACTTGTGTTATAAATTTAGAACCTTTTATAATAAATAAAGACAATAAATTAGATTAATAAAAACAGTTCAATTGGTGTCAAAAGTGAAATATAAAATAAATTGTAAAAATTACTACGATTTATGAGCTCACAGTTACGGATTTAAGAAGACATCTCGAGGACAGAGAATTAGCTTCTACCGGAAAAAAGGCTGATTTAGTCCAACGACTAAAGAACGCTTTGAAAGAAGAGGGTTTGGATCCGGAAACTTATATATTTGAAGACAAACATGCTGCTGTCATCTCGTCGATTTCGAAATTAGAGAACAAAGTTTCTAGCGATATTTCGGAAGTTTCTGGCGATATTTCGAAAGTTTCTGGTGACATGCATATTAGAGAACAAAGTTTCCAGCGACATCGCTTCTTTAGAAGACAAATTTTTTAACGAGATTTCTTCTCTAGAAAGCAAAGTTTCTGCTAACATCTCTTTGGAAATCTCTAAAGTCACTTCTGAGATGTCTGCCCTCGACGATAGAATGTCTTCGCTAAAAAACCAAGTTGAAGAGAAAACAATTCAATTACAGTAGAGACAAAAGAAGACGAGACGAAATGTAAGTTAGAAACACGGCCGAAATTTGAAGGAAGTGGAGGTTCTATTCATATCAAAGTCCCAACTTTCGACGGAAAAATCGTCATGGAACAACTACATGAAACAGTTCGAATCAGCTGCAAGAGCGAATGGATGGTCTGAAAAAAGAAAAGGCTGTAAACCTGACTATCGATCTTCGAGGAGATGCCTTATATGTGCTTCAGACCATAGCCGTAGAGGAGGCGGATGATTTCGAACAACTTAAGAAGCGGTTAAATATACGATATGGCCACGAACATATGGAGCATGTATATTAGTCGCAGCTTAAAAATCGAAGACAAAAGAGAGATGAGGCTCTTCAAGACTATGAGGTAGATATTGCCAGATTAGTACGATATGCTTATCCAACAGATCCCGAAGACATGATGGAAAAATTGGTCGTTCAAACATTTATTGATGGTCTTCGTGATCATGAAATGCAAAGAACACTGCAATTAGCTCGTCACAAGATGCTGGTTGATGTCTTATCCGCCGCCCTCGAATACGAGTCAGCTACGCAGACCTCTGGCGGGTACAGTAAAGTTAGGACTGTAAAAGAGGAAGGAGATGAAGATAAACTTGACCAGCTCGTTAATATGATGAAAAGCATGACATACAAGAAAACGAAGACCATAAGACCGAAGACAAAACTAGAACGGGTCGGCCTTAGGGGAGCAGCTTCGAGCCGGAACTTTTCCAAAGACCCTCTCATACTAATAGCTTCTTTGAAATGTCGTGAAGATAGTGTATATTAAGATGAGAAATAAATGGTAAAAAGAATACGTTTTTGGTGGATACCGGAGCGACCAGAACCATTATACGCCCGACAGTTATAAACGGCCGTAAGAAACTGTTACCAACGAGGTTGCGACTTCGGACCGCTACAGGTGAAAATGCCAACATTCATGGAGAAATTCCGGTACAATTAGGAATTGGAGCAGAAAAGTTCGTCCATACTGTTATAGTTGCTGACATCGAAGAGCATGTTATATTAGGAATGGACGTAATGAATATGCATTGATTCCAGTTGGATTTTAAGAATAAGGTAATCAAAGTTGGTAACGAGGAGGTATTTCTTCATCCACATGAGGACAACATTGTGTAAGCAGCTGTTAAAGAAGATACAGTTGTGCCTGCGAGAAGTGAAACGATCACAGTAGCGCGGTTACAGGGAATTGTGGAAAAAGGGACACCTCTTATGATGAAGCCTTGGAACCATGACGACGAGGTTGGCCGAGGAATCATAACTGTGAGACTTATCAATGTCAATGACTACCCAGTGACCATCAAGAAAGAGACAAAAGTAGGAACTTGTGTACCTGTGACATCCATAATCCGTCAGACGACAACATCTGATAATTCCAACGACAAATTCAACCAAATGGTTGCAGTTGCTGGACAGTCTCTAAATCAGATTGAGAAAAGGAAATTAAGGGAATTTGTTCAGCAGTATCGTGATATTTTCGTACAGAAAGGAGGAAAGACGGGAAGAACTACCGTTGTTAAGCATAAAATTGATACTTGTAATGCTAAGCCAATTCGTCAAACAGCTCGACAATTACCACAGGCGAAAAAAGAGGAAGCTGAAACGATTGTTCAGGAAATGAAGAAAATGGAGATAGAACCTTCTACGAGCCCATGGGTCTCTCCGGTGGTCCTGGTTAAGAAGAAAGACGGAACGACGAGGTTCTGTGTGGATTACCGTTTGCTGAACAACGTTACCAAGAAAGATAGTTATCCTCTGCCTCGGATCGACGACACATTGGACACATTGGCTGGAAGTAAATTGTTTTCTACTTTGGATTTGAAATCTGGATACTGGCAGGTAGAAATGGACCCAGTAGATAAAGAGAAGACAGCCTTCACCACAGGATCTGGATTGTGGCAATTCAACGTTATGCCATTTGAACTCTGTAATGCTCCTGCGACATTTGAGAGGCTTATGAAAAATGTGTTGAGAGGGTTATCTTGGAAAATATACCTCGTTTCTCTAGATGACATAATTGTCTTGGGGAGACATTTGAAGACCATCTGAAGAACTTAGAAAACATTTTTAATCGACTTAAAGCTGCCCAATTGATGTTAAACCCCAAAAAGTGCCAGCTATTTCAAGGTAAAGTCAATTATATGTCATTATCTTTCATAGTCATTAAAGGAGTGGCCGTGGATAAAGGAAAAATCGATTCCATTAAGGAATGGCCAGAACCAACAGACAAAAATCAAGTGAGAAGTTTTCTTGGACTATGTACTTACTACCGGAGGTTTATTAAGAAGTTTGCAGATATCGCTAAACCATTAACGCGACTTACAGAGGAAGCAAGAGATAACCGCTGGGATACAGACTGCCAAAATACCTTTGAGACCTTGAAAAATCATTTAATCACAGCACCAATTTTAGGGTATCCACTGCCAGAAGGAGAGTTCATCTTAGATACAGATGCAAGTAATGTGGGAATTGGAGGAGTGCTGTCTCAGATTCAAGGAGGACAGGAACGAGTTCTTGGATATTTTAGTTACCTTTTCTACCTGGTAACAAAAGACACTGCTCGCGACCAACATACCTACCAAGATATATGGGAAGCCTTACTTTAATTGAGAGAGCACGTACTAGAGTCCGACATGCAAAAGTTAGTCATGCAAAAGTTAGCCGTGACAAAGTTGGAGTGCTGCCAATTAAATTGGAGGGTTATCCGTACGTATGGTGGAGGAGATCTTTAGAGACACCGAAGTCCAGGTGTTAGTCTATTGCAATCCGCATAGTTACTGGTGCATAGAGAAAACCGTCCCTTATCATTTTTATACAACTGGAAGTTGTAAAAGAGGGTCCAGTTTCCGATACCAGCCTGTTGTTTTCGTTCTAGTCCCGACTCTCAATGTTAAGTCCTCTTGACATTGACGGGTACTGACTGATTTTTCATACCATCTTTCTATCAGTTAGCCCTAGACTCCAACACAGATCAGAGGTAATGTAAGTCAATAAAACTTCACCAACTACAGGGGGTCATATAAGATGCCCCCAGTTTCATTTTTTACATTACACAAGTCAAGAGTCTATTGCATTTACCTGAATAAATAACACGAAGAATATTATTTTTTAAATCCAGATGTCCACCGAATGTTTTTTTATGTGGCCACACAATGTTTTTTAACAACCTTTTTTATTAAACTGATGATGGAATGATACAATTCCGAAAAGATCTTCTTTATAATAAAAAATTTTAAGCTTTTAATAAGCGTTTTTATACCTTAATACACACGAACACCACGTGCTTTGAATAAATATATCATTAGGTAGTTTCTTTCACTTCAAAAGATATACACATAAACGATAATAGCCGTTATGTTTGTTTATGTAGGTACTCTCTTACTTGAAACTACTTTTAAACAATCATAGTTACTTGTTTATGAAAATTAAAATTTTTAAATGCTTTTTAGCATTTAAAAATGCTTAAATGCTTTTTAGCATTTAAAAAAATTTAAATTTTTTTGGAATCCTGATAAAACTAACAAATATTTTTGAAAAATTTAAATGCAGAATGAAAGATTACATTATTACCGAGGGCCGAAAGTCCCTTAGAATAAACAAAAAGTTTTTTTAATGAGATATTTGAAATTAAAAATCACACTAAATTTTGTTTTTTTTTTCACCCCTATAACTTATTAAAATAAACATTATAGAAGTTTTCAGGGACTTTCGGCTCTCGGTAATAATGTATTGTTTCATCTACGTTTAAATTTTTCAAAAATATTTATTAGTTTTCTCAGGATTCGAAAAAAATGAATGCTTTTAAAAAACATTGGCCCGAAATTTTGCTCCTACGCTCTTAACGATAAACTAGCACGACCCACCTCTACTTCTCGTTACTCGATCTTTTGACCAGACGACTATCTAGACTAGACGTTGCCAAAGAATTAGTGTATGAATATTTTTTAATGTGGCGTTATTGTATGCATGTTTATTGTTTATTATTTCATATTGGGAGATTATTTTGATGTTTAGATTTTTAGTTCGGAAATCGTACTTAAAATACGAAACATTAATAAATTTTATTTATATAAAACGATTTCCGAAATGGAAATCAAAATGTTATATTACAATTATTGTAAAGAAAACTTGTGGCATATTCCCAATAAAAAAAAACAGTAACCTGCCATTTAAATCAATTTCGCCCAAATTTGATTATCTTGAGCATTTTATCTTGATAGAACATTGTTCAAATGCAAAAAAGACAACAGGTCAAATAAAACCGATAAGTTTGGCAACGTTGAACTTCCCCTTTTTTATTATTTCTAGGCATGAAGGTTCGGCGATATAAAGGGCGTACCTAATATACCTCTCTCTTTTTAAACAGCTGTTTCTCACTCCATCTCACGTAAGGTCCATACCGACCATAAAATTTTTCCTACACTGTATATATATATATATATATATATATATATATATATATATATATATATATATATATATTATATATATATAATATATATATATATATATATATATATATAATGTAGAACCTTTTATATTATAAAAGTTTCTATATTTATAAAAATTACATTAATTATATATATATATATATATATATATATATATATATATATACTAGAAATTCTGCCGGCCTCGATCGGAACGCTGGTGTTCGATTTAGAAAAGTCTTGAATGGAATAAAATTAGAAATAATATGTTTACAGTTATGAGTAATATTTATCGTAACATTGCCCCCTCTTAAAAGATGGTTCCTGCTGGAACCTTGTCGGGACTAGAACGAAAACAACAGGCTGGTATCGGAAACTGGACCCTCTTTTACAACTTCCAGTTGTATAAAAATGATAAGGGACGGTTTTCTCTATGCACCAGTAACTATGCGGATTGCAATAGACTAACACCTGGACTTCGGTGTCACTAAAGATCTCCTCCACCATACATACGGATAACCCTCCAATTTAATTGGCAGCACTCCAACTTTGTCACGGCTAACTTTTGTATGACTAACTTTTGCATGTCGGACTCTAGTACGTGCTCTCTCAATTAAAGTAAGGCTTCCCATACATCTTGGTAGGTATGTTGGTCGCGAGCAGTGTCTTTTGTTACCAGGTAGAAAAGGTAACTAAAATATCCAAGAACTCGTTCCTGTCCTCCTTGAATCTGAGACAGCACTCCTCCAATTCCCACATTACTTGCATCTGTATCTAAGATGAACTCTCCTTCTGGCAGTGGATACCCTAAAATTGGTGCTGTGATTAAATGCTTTTTCAAGGTCTCAAAGGCATTTTGGCAGTCTGTATCCCAGCGGTAATCTCTTGCTTCCTCTGTAAGTCGCGTTAATGGTTTAGCGATATCTGCAAACTTCTTAATAAACCTCCGGTAGTAAGTACATAGTCCAAGAAAACTTCTCACTTGATGTTTGTCGTTGGTTCTGGCCATTCCTTAATGGAATCGATTTTTCCTTATCCACGGCCACTCCTTTATGACTATGAGATAATGACAGATAATTGACTTTACCTTGAAATAGCTGGCACTTCTTGGGGTTTAACATCAATTGGGCAGCTTTAAGTCGATTAAAAATGTTTTCTAAATTCTTCAGATGGTCTTCAAATGTCTCCCCAAGACGATTATGTCATCTAGATAAACCAGGCATGTTTTCCAAGATAACCCTCTCAACACATTTTTCATAAGCCTCTCAAATGTCGCAGGAGCATTACAGAGTCCAAATGGCATAACGTTGAATTGCCACAATCCAGATCCTGTGGTGAAGGCTGTCTTCTCTTTATCTACTGGGTCCATTTCTACCTGCCAGTATCCAGACTTCAAATCCAAAGTAGAAAACAATTTACTTCCAGCCAATGTGTCCAATGTGTCGTCGATCCGAGGCAGAGGATAACTATCTTTCTTGGTAACGTTGTTCAGCAAACGGTAATCCACACAGAACCTCGTCGTTCCGTCTTTCTTCTTAACCAGGACACCGGAGAGACCCATGGGCTCGTAGAAGGTTCTATCCTCATTTTTCATTTCCTGAACAATCGTTTCAGCTTCCTCTTTTTCGCCTGTGGTAATCGTCGAGCTGTTTGACGAATTGGCTTAGCATTACCAGTATCAATTTTATGCTTAACAACGGTAGTTCTTCCCGTCTTTCCTCCTTTCGGTACGAAAATATCACGATACTGCCGAAGAAATTCCCTTAATTTCCTTTTCTCAATCTGATTTAGAGACTGTCCAGCAACTGCAACCATTTGGTCGAATTTGTCGTTGGAATTATCAGATGTTGTCGTCTGACGGATTATGGATGTCACAGGTACACAAGTTCCTACTTTTGTCTCTTTCTTGATGGTCACTGGGTAGTCATTGACATTGATAAGTCTCCAATTATGATTCCTCGGCCAACCTCGTCGTCATGGTTCCAAGGCTCCATCATAACAGGTGTCCCTTTGTCCACAATTCCCTGTAACCGCGCTACTATGATCGTTTCACTTCTCGTAGGCACAACTGTATCTTCTTTAACAGCTGCTTGCACAGTGTTGTCCTCATGTGGATGAAGAAATACCTCCTCGTTACCAACTTTGATTACCTTATTCTTAAAATCCAACTGGAATCAATGCATATTCATTACGTCCATTCCTAATATAACATGCTCTTCGATGTCAGCAACTATAACAGTATGGACGAACTTTTCTGCTCCAATTCCTAACTACCGGAATTTCTCCATGAATGTTGGCATTTTCACCTGTAGCGGTCCGAAGTCGCAACCTCGTTGGTAACAGTTTCTTACGGCTGTTTATAACTGTCGGGCGTATAATGGTTCTGGTCGCTCCGGTATCTACCAAAAACGTATTCTTTTTACCATTTATTTCTCCATCTAATATACACTATCTTCACGACATTTCAAAGAAGCTATTAGTATGAGAGGGTCTTTGGAAAAGTTCCGGCTCGAAGCTTTCCCCTAAGGCCGACCCGTTCTAGTTTTGTTTTCGGTCTTATGGTCTTCGTTTTCTTATATGTCATGCTTTTCATCATATTAACGAGCTGGTCAAGTTTATCTTCATCTCCTTCCTCTTTTACAGTCCTAACTTTACTGTGCCCGCCAGAGGTCTGCGTAGCTGACTCGTATTCGAGGGCGGCGGATAAGACATCAACCAGCGTCTTGTGACGAGCTAATTGCAGTGTTCTTTGCATTTCATGATCACGAAGACCATCAATAAATGTTTGAACGACCAATTTTTCCATCATGTCTTCGGGAGCTGTTGGATAAGCATATCGTACTAATCTGGCAATATCTACCTCATATTCTTGAAGAGCCTCATCTCTCTTTTGTCTTCGATTTTTAAGCTGCGACTAATATACATGCTCCAATGTTCGTGGCCATATCGTATATTTAACCGCTTCTTAAGTTGTTCGAAATCATCCGTCT